>OZ035841.1:30533388-30721511 GCA_964034765.1 Knipowitschia caucasica
ATTCATCTGTTTACTTTAACCGTATATCAACAGAGTTCCTGGAGCGCGTTCACCTCGTATCTTTTTGTTGTATTTTAATCTGGAACGTTTTCCTCCTTTTATTGTATAGTCAACTGTGTAGCACTGAGTCCAAGACAAAGTGTCTCCCGAGGACAAGAACGGCTATTCAATATAACTACATACACATTTACACACAGACATGTCAATACACACAAACATTGCTTCAGATTTAAAGTAGGACAGTCATAAACCAAGACCATGCTTCAATGAATACAAATGTGTAACTATGAAGTGTGTGTCATAGAAGAGCAGACAGAAGCACAGTCTGTTGTGTGTGTGCGGTCTCCCATCACCGCGTACCCCACAGCCCACAGCTGATCATCTACAGATGCGTAGTGCGCAGTGCCCTCAAAACATCCAGACCGTCAGCGCGGTGGTCATCACACCTCAGACATTAAACACGCAATCAAGCACAAACAAAGGATTCATATACGCCGTAGTTTATCCACATTACATGTTGTGTCTCTAAGTAATTCAAATAGTTACTACAATGAAAAGACTAGGGGTGTGACGTTAAAAAAATGACTAAGACCATAAAAAGAAATATAAACTGTTTCAGGTTGATTAGACCCTGCTTATCAGTTCAATTTGCTCGAGTTTACATGCATGCTATGATATTATCCCACATGTCTTATTGTGCCATTGTCTGGGGTCAGGCCACAAAGTCTGTAGTGAAGCCTTTGTTATCATTATATAAACAAAAACTCAAAATATATGATCGAAAGCCAATGAATCATCATCACTGCCAAATTACTGAAAAATACAACATGATGAGTTTTGATAATTTTATACATTTTACCTTTTTAAAAGCTTTGTTTAAGTGTCTTAATGGATTAGCCCCTGAAGTAATGTGTAAAAACATCCAAAGGTGCAGCAGTGAGGGTGTGCAGACTCGAGCTGCAGTCAGTGGGAGCTGCAGAGTGAGAAGGTGCCGGACGACTCTGGGTCAGTCTGCATTCTCAGTGAAGGCCTCACATCTGTGGAACTCTCTGCCGCTGGAGCTGAAGTCACAGTCGGACACTAGACTTTTCTCCACTAAACTGAAAAAGTGGCTTAAGGAAAATCAGAAGTGTGAGCACTAAACCTGAATGTAGTATGGACAAATGGGGTTAGTTATTTTTATTGATGTGTGATTGTTCTTTTCTCCCCTTTTTTTCTTGTTTCTTCACTTTCTCCAAAAGCCTAACCAGGGACGGGGGCTGTAAATTAGCCTTTGGCTAGAAGCCTTGTGTACTTCACATCGGTTACCTGTGGGTGACAATGTTTTTTTTGTACTGTCCCTGTCAAATAAATAAATAAATAAAATATCGATTTTTCGATATATCGCGATACTTTCTCCCGCGATTCGATTATCGATATGCATTTGCCAAGTATCAATGTTAAAAATATTTTTTTTTTGTTTAATTGGTATCAATACTTAATATATGGCTACATTACGCATCTCCATTCTATTTATCATGAAATAAAGAGTATTTTTTATTTTATTTATGCTATAAATTGGCATATTGTATATTTCTGACCAATATATCAATAATCGTCATATCGTGATAAAATCGTTATCGTAATATCGTTATCGTGATAATATTGTTATCGTGAGCTTTGTATCGTGTATCGTGAGGTACCCTTAGGTTCCCACCCCCTAGAATGGACTTCATCAGGACTTCAGACTCAGGAGCAAAAAAAGGAGAAAAGCAAAACTTTATCCTTGAACTTTCAGGACACAGGACCTTATTACAGATCAAGACTGAAGTATTGTCTCACATGAACGCTGAGCTCCAGTACATCACTTACTGTCAACACAGTTCATCCAGACAGCAGTATTGTGTCGATGAACCTAAAGAATTAAACAATGTAATCGAAAGATGTGGAAGAAAACAACCAGGACACACTACAGTATGTCAGTATGCCATCATGCAACCAGTGTCAGCTGCGGCGCTGGACAATTTAACCACGCCCATATTTGGTAAACATAAAACGAGGAAATCAATATTGTAAACAAATCCAAAATCATCAGTAAACAAAAACAGTTTGCGCAATATAAATACATGGTAAATATGAATAATAATAATAGTGAGAGCGCAAACAACACCCCCACGTTCACTTACATTAACAAAAAAAACCTCTCTAATAATTTCATTCATTCATTCATTTATTCGTTCTTATATAACATTACAGTCACATAAAGAACAGGAGTAGGATGAAGACCGAGTCTTATTTAAACCCCTACCCCAATTTGTGTGGACCTCTTCCCCCGACCAGGACCAGGACTTTTGGGGCTTTCTGTGCAATTCCATTTCTCTGGAGTGAGGAGGACGTAATGTAGCCGAAGCAGAGCCGAGCAGAGCAGCCGGTTTTAAAGATGGTGGTTGAGTTGTTTTTCCCAAAGGGTCAGATGCCGCTTCCAGTGACGACACTCGTTGACCAATCAGTGTAAGGCAGTGGGCCGACGTGACGTCATTGCACGGGTACTATGGGGATGGAACCACGGCTGAGGCAGTACGGAAAAGTACTCAAATCTCCCATTCCATCCACTAGTGGAAAAGCAAAATAGGTGTGCCGTACCGTACCGAAATGAACTGAATCGACACTGTGGAAAAACGGCATATCTGCCTCTTTGGGCTGAGAGATGATTGGCTGAGGAGTGATCCTCTCTTTGATCTACAGATGTGACATGACTTTGTATTTGTCTTAGTATCAGACCAACTTTGTATTAAACCCATGCCTTTTATTTATTTATTTTTTATCTCAGTTTCACATCATGTGTCTCTGTCACATCTTTAGATCAAAGAGAGGACCACCCTCACTCAGCCATACAAGTCTCAGTCCAAAGAGGCAGTGAGTCACAGAGCAGAGTGGGAGAGGAGAGCAGAGAACGAGCAGGATGAATAATGTCCATAAATGTCCTGGATCTCTCTCTTGCAGCTTTAGTGCCATGGATCCTGTGGACGTCCAAGGCCAGTCCCAGGGGGAGGTGTGCAGCTCTCTCCGGGAGCGCAGTATCTCAGAGAACAGCCTGGTGGCGCTGTTGCAAGGGATGCAGGGTCATGTGACCACAGTGGAGCTGAGGGACGAGGGCTGGGCGCAGGGCAGACTGCAGAACGTGGACGCATTCATGAACCTGAGAATGAGGGACGTCCTCTACAGGGGACACAACATGGGACACACCAGCAAGCTCCAGGACCTGTTCATCACAGGGAGGAACATTAGGTGAAGAGAGAAACACACACACACACACACACATCAGAGGAGAACAAAGAATAATAGTGGAATAATGTCCAGTAGAAAATATGAAAATTATGAAGCCTGTGACTCCCTCTGCTGCCACCAGAGGGAGCAGTGTATACAGTCAGAGCTCCCCGTGACGCTGCTCCCTCTGCTGCCACCAGAGGGAGCAGCATATACAGTCAGAGCTCCCTGTGACTAATACTCTTGTGTGTCAGGTTCGTCCACATCCCTGACCACATGGACGTCCTGCAGACCATCCAGACCCAGCTCCAGAGGATCCACAGAGTCCGAACTTTCAACAGGGAGGGAGGGGTAGGCGGACGAAGGGAGTACTGCCCCAAGAAGAAGTGAGGGAGTGAGGGAGGGAGGGAGGGAGTACGGTCGTGTATAGATCATATACGGAATCAGGACGAAGAAGCGGAAGTAACAATCCTACTTTCAAATTACTTTTAGACAAATAAGTTCTTAAGTGGTGACTGGTTAAGTTTAGGCGTCTGAGTAAGATGGTTAAGGTTAGGGTTAAGGGTGGGTTGGGGTTATTCTAGGGGAATGGCTGGTTTAGTTTATGCAAGAATAGGTAGTTGGTTATATTTACTTCTGCTTCCGTCCCGATTTTGTATATGATCTAGTGCCGACCAAGGGAGTACTGCCCCAAGAAGAAGTGAGTGAGGGAGGGAGGGTGAGGCAGATGGAGTACTGCCCCAAGAGGAAGTGAGGGGGAGGGCAGAGGGAGTACTGCCTAGGGGTCAGACCTGTGAGTCCAGAGTTGGTCCCAGTCTGTTGTGTTTCCGTCCCTCTGTACAAAGTTCATTATTGTTTTTTAAATAAATAACTTAGGAGAACGCTCTGTTGGTGTGCAGAAAAAGATTAAATGTACCCTAAATTAGGGTCTAAAGGACTAATGAGTCAATTGTTTTTTTCTCGAACGGGACTCCACCACCTCAGCGGCCGCAGTGCTCCGGCTCCCCTGCGGCCGCTTTGTATTGAGCGGTTCCAGCGTCCAGCGGCGCAGGAACCGCTCACAACACAACACGGTGAGTGCGTAGCCGCAACGTGACCATGTACTAAATGTATGTATAAACGCGCATAGGACCATGCGTGTTTTTGCGCAATCTGTGGACCCAATAAATGCACCGCTGCAGGAAACAGTCAGTGTCTGGTTCCAAACCGTCAAGGGTGACTACCCTGCTACTGCTTTGTTTTATCGGTTTTGATATTTGTTTTGTTTTTGCTGTTTTAGTTGTGTTATTGCGGTTTAGCTTAGGCAATTGTGCTATTTACTTTGTTCTAGTTTAGTTTGTTCTTTGCTTATACTTTTGTTATTTTTATTTTCTTTGTTCATATATAGTTTTTTTTTGTACATATTTTGATATACTTTTATTTTTGCAGAGAACAGGTTGTCAAAACCAACTGGGTCCAGTCATATTGGTTTTTAACAATTTCTACTTTTTCTTTTAGGGTCACTGGGCGCCCCCTGGTGGCTGGGCTAGGCACATTGGTGTGGTCCCCCACCTTTGCATGTGATTTAGTGCACTTGGTTCACGAGTTAGTTTGCACATTTCATTTGCTGTGTCCACTGAGGTGAGTATTCTGTGTAGCACCCCTGGGCACCTCCCTGAGTAGCATGCTCACCACCGGTGGCCCCAGCTAGCTCCCTTTTTGTTTTAGCATTTACATTTTTAGCATTTCGGCCTTTTTTAGATTCAGCTCAACTATTTTAATAGCTTTGATTAAATGTTACTGTACTAAGTGTAATTTGGTAAATAAATTGACCTTTTCTAATCTTAGTTTGTCTAATTTCTTTTTTTAGCAGGATCTTGCCTTTTATCAAAACATTTAAAACTTTTATTCACGTCTGTCAGATACTTACCCGTGTCCCTTTTATACTGTAATTTGATTGTGACCCTTGGGTTTTTAAAATCAACCACACCCTCGGTATTGCAAAACAAAGAAAAACAGGGTGAAATCCGAGGCACTGATAAAAAGTCCTTTAATTGGAGAAGGGACCAACGCGTTTCGGCCATGCAGGGCCTTCTTCAGGACAGTATTAAAAACATTGATTTGACAGGTGTTAAAATAGACTAATATCGTCCACTGGACTCGTCACATGACATAAAAGGAACACTATTGGATAATACAAAGTTGAATGAAGGGAGGATATGATAAATATAAAGACACCACAGTATACATTGACAGGACAGATACCACATACAAAAAAAATACTCGCATTTGTGGCATTTTGTGACAGTTTTAATAAATTCTTTCAAAATCCTACAATGTGAATTCCTGGATTTTTATTTTTTCACATTTGTCTCTCACAGTTGAAGTGTACCTATGATGAAAATTACAGACCTCTGTCATTATTTTAATTGGGAGAACTTGAACAATCGGTGGCTGACTAAATACTTTTTTGCCCTACTGTATATTCTGTTCCCACAGACCCAGGTTCAGGGCGCCACAGTTGGGGGCATAGGCTGCTCTCATAGCTGTTTCTTTGATTTGTCTGTAGTGTTTGTCCTGGAAGAGAATAATGTTGGTGAAGAGTCTCTGACCCAACAAGCCTCTCAGAGTAACAAGCAGAGAATCAGGCTCATACCCAATGTCTTCTACTTGTTTAAGAACATGTGTAGAGTTCGTTCGAGCTATACCCATTTTTAATGTTTAGCACCGCCCCTCAACTCGCTCACAGGTCTCACTTCCCCTACGCTCTCATACCACGGAGCCATCTAGTTTTATTTGCAATCTGATACAAACATTAGCATCAGTGCAGTTTCTTGTAAGCACTGTAAAACATATATATAACTGAAAGATTACCATTAGTTTCGCGTCCGAATGTAGTCCGAGGCGCAGAGACCCGCAGGTTTCTGCTCCAGAGGATACGATGTAAGCTAACGCTACATGTATTCACCCGGGCTTGATTTCTTCTTCGGTCATTTTTTCGCTTTAGTTCCCTCTTCTCTTCCTCACTGTAGCGCCGTTTGGGGTGTTTTGCTTTGTATGCAGTTACAGCAAGACAAGTTATAGCCAATTCTGCTATAACTCGTCATCAGTGGGAGTCGAAGTAGGTCTTGCGGTGGGCTCGAACCCATGACCTTCAGGCCCAAAGTCCAATGCTCTACCAACTGAGCCACTGTCGCCCCCAGTTATGAGTTTATGAACTCAATAGAAAACAATGAGTATAGCTTCTATAAGGCTTTTATGAAAAACATCAATGTATTTTGATGCAGGTTAAGTCAGAGTTCCTTTGACACCAATTATAGTTCTATCTGGATGGAACTGTGTGTGTTTGGTCTGTAAAGCTCAGCAGCTGCAGCACAGGGTTAAGACTGAAGTGTGATCCTGTAGAGTCTGACTCTGGGTTCACATGATGCAGCCTCAGCTCTGTCTCCTTCACTTTGTTCCAGATGCTGCGTCTTCACACAGGTTTTCATGTGTCCACGAAGATGTGACCTTTGTGTAAAAGACTTTCCACACTCTTCACAGACAAATGGTTTCTCTCCAGTGTGGATCCGCTTATGGTCTTTCAGAGAACCACTCTGAGAAAAACTCTGATCACAAACGTCACAGCTGAAGGGTTTTTCTCCAGTGTGGATTCTGCTGTGGCGCTTGAGATTTGCTTTTGTAGAAAAACATGTTCCACACAGATCACACTTGTACGGCTTCTCTCCAGTGTGGCTCCGATGGTGACTTCTGCGATTTGCTGTAGTTCTAAAAGTTTTACTGCAGAGGTCACATGCAAATGGTTTTTCTCCAGTGTGGCTCCGATGGTGAAGTGTGCGATCGGCTGCAGTTCTAAAAGTTTTACTGCAGAGGTCACATGCAAATGGTTTTTCTCCAGTGTGAATTCTGTCATGTCTTTTGTAGTGTGAAAACCGACTGAACGTCATCCCACAGTCTCCACAGACGAATGGTTTATCACCAGCATGGATTCTGTAGTGCTTAGTGAGGTCAGATATTTGTGTAAAAGTCTTTTCACACTGGTCACATTGGTGAGGTCTCTCTCCTGTGTGGACATGCTGATGTCGTGAGAGCTGGCCTTTTCTCCTAAATGTTTGTCCACACTCGTCACACTCAAATGGTTTCTCTCCTGTGTGGATCCTCTGATGAGCTTTGAGAGTACTACAATCTCTAAAACTCTGACCACAGAAGTCACAGCTGAAGGGCTTTTCTCCAGTGTGGATTCTGCTGTGGAGCTTGAGATGTTCTTTTTTATTAAAACCTGTTCCACACAGATCACACTTGTATGGTTTTTCTCCAGTGTGAGTTCTGTAGTGGGTCTTTAGTTTGGAAGCACAGCTGAAGGTCTTTCCACACTGATCACAGGTGAACCCCATTCTGTAGATGGACTTGGTAGATCTGCAAAAAATGACACACAAAGGCAGACATCAGTGTGTGTGTGTGTGTTTGTTCTTAAAAGTCACCTGGACAAAACACAAACTTGAACTGAAGTAGACTCAGGGGCCACATGCAGTAAAATCTATTCCCAAGTGGGCGGTAAAATAGCACAAAATCTTAGGTTTAGTGAACTTTAGTGCAGTGTCAATTTTGATGACAAAATATTATTGTCACATTACTTGTCAAAAAAAGACTTTGCCCTTAAGAATATTTTTTGATCTTTCCGCTCAATATTTAAGTTTCAAAACTATTTTTAATTTGTTTCCCATCAATGCGTATTATAAAAGTCTTGTACAGCCTGTGCTGTGTATTGTAAGTATAATTCATGTGCTGCGGGAATTCTCAAAATATCCTTCTTTCGATTTCACGTTTTTCACAAATTTGATTTTTTCAAAAGCTTGTTAATTGCCTAAATTCGATTTATTGCCCAACCCTAATTCATTGGGACAAAGACAATGACTAAATTTACCGACATTTTAATCAACGAATAAAAGACGGGACAAAAAATAGAAAAAGAATCAAAAACTTTGCTCCAACTTTAATTTTTCCAGCAGGAAAATGCATGTTTTTCAGATATTACTTCCATTCCTTGATTATGCCGACATTGCTTATCAAAACACAGCTGCCACGTGTTTCCATCCCTCAAAACAGTCTATAACAGCCTTTAGATTGGCTCTGAGCTGCCCCTACAGGACACACCACTGTGACATGTATCAACAATTGTCCTGGTCCTCACTGCAGCTGGTGTCATTTTGTTGGTACTACCTCAGCTGTTTATGATGTAATGCAAACCTGCGAATGCGAGTCTAACAACAGCCGAAGACGACCAAGATGGCGGATATAAAGTCGGTGAATTGTATAAAATCTAGACCCTGAGGTCTGGATTTTATACAGATATTCACCATGCATGGTGAGGAGCTTTCAGTTCCTCTTCCTTTGGCCCCTGATTATTCCTGCAGGGTCTGATCACTGGCAGGGCGTAGCTGTTAATTGCCTGGGCCTTGTTCTTTCCAGTGAGCCGGCTTCAGGACCTGTTTGTTTATTTGTCGTTTATTTGGTTGGGACAGTACATGTTAATGAATACATCACTCCGGATTGTAGTCACGGGCTAATTTGCATCCGTTGTCCCACATTTGCACTCACCAACACACACTCATTCATTCACCCTGAACTAGTATACATGTTTTGTATAATAGTAATATAATACATGCTAGGGGAAACCGGAGTACCCGGAGGAATCCTACACAGACACTGGGAGAACATGCAAACTCCACTCAGGAACTCCACCTGCCTTAAGCCTAGCGTACATCGACAGAGAAACTGGGGACAACTAGTTTCAAGGCGGCTTTTGGCAACTGAGAGGAGACGGTGGGAGATGATCAGTTGCCGAAATCGGTCGATGTGCGCGCTCTTACAACTGGAGATGATCAGTCGGTCTCCAGTTTCAGTCAGTTGCCCTTGTTCTACTTTTCGGCAACTAGTTGTCCTCAGTTTCGGAGATATGACCCGATGTGCGCGCTCCATGCGCCGCTCCAACAACGTGTGTGTATTGCGTGTGTTGCGAGCCCGCAACAGTTTATGTCAGAAAACACACTGTAGGTGAGGCCAGTTGCTGACGATGGACGCGCTGTTATTCCCGAGACTGGTCTGCTACTGGGAGTTGCCCGTTTTCGTCAGATTGTCGATGTGTGCGGGGCAGCAACTCATATGCGACGGATATAATCAGTTGCCAGTCCGATGTACGCTAGGCTTTCCTCTCTGGAGGTATTTGGCAGTTCCCACTTTCGTTGTTGCCTGTACGAGGTTGTCATTTTCCTGTGGTATACTGAGATACTTGTAGCTGTCCTCAACGTCTGCTTTTGGCTCGTGATCCTGGTGGTTTGGATCAGGGAGTCTGTGGCTGTATTCAAATGTACACACTATACCCTATCCACTCACTCACTACATAGTGCAGGACTATGTAGTGAGTGAGTGAGTGCATTCTGATGGCGATTCAGACGCTGCACACCATTTCCAGGCCGTGCCGTCGTACGTGAGCGTCCCTCTGTAGCATGGTTCACAGAGCAGAGAGAGGAGCGGCCATGATGAGGTAAAAGTTTAATTTACGTTTTAATAAGGACATAACATTCAATTGTAATAACATTTGAGATGGGAAATAGCCCCCTCTATTGTCATATCAGAGGTCTGTTAGGTGATTAGACTTTTTCTCCAGCCTTGAGCTCCAGTGCTAACACACTTGTGGAAAATCAGACTCAGACCAAACGGGATCCTGTGCATCATGGCGTGGCTGTTTATTCATTCAGTTTGTTCATTGATTTTTCAGACAGAACATATTTAGGATATGGATTATATAGTCATAAATGGATAAGCATTT
Organism: Knipowitschia caucasica; assembly: GCA_964034765.1. NCBI lineage: Eukaryota > Metazoa > Chordata > Actinopteri > Gobiiformes > Gobiidae > Knipowitschia > Knipowitschia caucasica. The sequence continues at coordinate 30,543,443 of OZ035841.1, forward strand.
GTGTTATATCAAGAGAACAATCAGAACATAACAAGACATCGAAAGAACAGAACACAGACACACAATCATCGCAGGATACACAATCGGGTCGTTGACTGCAATTTGTAATGCAAGAGGTTAATTGAGGTTTCCGTTGCAAAGCCAAGACCGAAAAAGAAATGGAAAATAATTGTGATATGATGGAAGAAAGTTTTGCAAACTTTGAATTTCGTTCATTGTGGACTACATTTCTGTTCTGGAAAAAAAAAAACGTGGTTATAAAGAGGAATGGGGGAACTCAATTTGCACCTAATTTGTCAGGATCAAGTAATCCATCTCTCCCCATTATCACTCAGTTTATATGGGCAGAAAATATGAACTCAATTGGCCTTTTTGCCATTTACCACTGTTGCCTCACTCTCCATGCAGTCTCAGACCTCTCTTGTCTCAGTATACTGTACATGCAGTCTCAGACCTCTCTTGTCTCAGTATACTCTCCATGCAGTCTCAGACCTCTCTTGTCTCAGTATACTGTACATGCAGTCTCAGACCTCTCTTGTCTCAGTATACTGTACATGCAGTCTCAGACCTCTCTTGTCTCAGTATACTGTACATGCAGTCTCAGACCTCTCTTGTCTCAGTATACTGTACATGCAGTCTCAGACCTCTCTTGTCTCAGTATACTCTCCATGCAGTCTCAGACCTCTCTTGTCTCAGTATACTGTACATGCAGTCTCAGACCTCTCTTGTCTCAGTATACTGTACATGCAGTCTCAGACCTCTCTTGTCTCAGTATACTGTACATGCAGTCTCAGACCTCTCTTGTCTCAGTATACTGTACATGCAGTCTCAGACCTCTCTTGTCTCAGTATACTGTACATGCAGGTTCAGACCTCTCGTCTCAGTAATAGGGCTGGGCGGTATAAACGGTATAAGCGGTAGACGGTATAAATTTGGCCCACAGTAGAGATTTTTGTTATACCGGCATATTGCGATAGGTCATTATGTCATCAAATTGCGCAGGCTCTGACGCCAGCAGAAAGCACCAAAACAAACCGGCATTCAGCAGCATTAGCCTAGCACTATTAGCCTAGCAGACACCACTGGAAACAACAGCACGGCTTTCACACCGTGTTTCTGTCTCTGTATTGGTTACAGCGGCCCCAGCGGAGGTAAATACACACACAGTAATCACAGTTTACATGTCTACCTTTCGGCCAATGAGTGTCAAAGAGGCGTAGGCTCGAAGCGTCAGTGTGAGCCAAAATAGATCCATGCGTGTGCCGTGTCCGCATCATCGCAGAAGTTTTGTAAAGTTAGCGTCCGATTCAGACTTCCGCGGTCAATAGATCACGAAAGCTACTTTGTTAAACAAAATTAATTGTGCCAAAATGAGCATTTACATCAATTGTTCAAATCAAATGCGCTGTTTTAATGCAGATAAATCCATTGAATCATCCAGTTCACAGCAAGCGCTTAGGGAGCGTCAACAAATGGCAAGACTAGCTTTGTAAACGAACAATAGCTTTTACTGAAGCCATGCATACGCACTAAACTCTTGACACTATAAATAATGACCATGTCTAACTGCTACAGATATTATATAATATATTTTATATTTTTATATTATTTAAAATTGCTTTCACAGTTAATGGTCTTTACTGTAACATACATAAATAATGTATGTTACAGCATTTGTCTCTCACCTGATTTTCAAACTCAAAAAATATATATCAGATTCTAATGTATAGATAAGTAACAATCTTGACTATTTTATGCAAGAACCTGCTAAACCTATATTGAAATTCACACACCAAATTATACCGTGATGTATACCGTCTACCGTCTGTGACCCAAATCATACCGCGATATGAATTTTAGGCCATATCGCCCACCCCTACTCAGTATACGTGCAGTCTCAGACCTTTCTTGTCTCTGTACACATGCGGTCTCAGACCACTTTTGTCTCAGTATACATGCAGTCTCGGACCACTCTTGTCTCAGTATACATGCAGGTTCAGACCTATCTTGTCTCAGTATACATGCAGTCTCGGACCACTCTTGCCTCAGTATACATGCAGTCTCGGACCACTCTTGTCTCAGTATACATGCAGTCTCGGACCACTCTTGTCTCAGTATACATGCAGACTCGGACCACTCTTGTCTCAGTATACATGCAGTCTCGGACCACTCTTGTCTCAGTATACATGCAGTCTCAGACCTCTCTTGTCTCAGTAAATGCAGTCTCAGACTTTTCTTGTTTCTGTATACATGCAGAACGCTATATCTGATTGACCACAACATACTTTGTGACACTTACAAAGTTGATGTGCAAAGTGAAAGTTACAAGAAGCCTTTGAAATCTTACACACAGTTCAACTACATACTCTACATTTGCTTCCCGCGGGGCAATTAGCAACTCAGCAAAACCAATGCAATGTAATGCGCGAGGTGGATCATGGCAATAATAAAAAGAGTGAGGAGACTATACATCCAAAAACATGCTCATTTAGTATTAGCGTCGCAGTTTCCCGTGCACTTAAATGCATCCACTCATCTTGTAATTGGTTTACGTGGGTACATTAGGCAAACATCCAAGTACAAAGAGTCCCAACCACAAGATATGGCTTGGTTAAACTGATGTACCTGGGCTCACACGTGTTTTGCTCAATCAATTTAAATTGGACTAGGGCCAGTAATCTGATTCTCTCTCCTCCTATACAAACACCTTTAATATAAGATTATTTCTGATGAAGAGGAAATGTATTTAAAGCTATTGTTTTTGACATTTTTACTTTCCAAATCCACATGTTTTCACAGTAACCGTTTATCTGCTTCACCAAACAACCAAGGAGTCTTCTCAGTCAGCTCCATTGGTTTTAAGGCACCGTGCTGGCAATATATAGATTTTCTCACCGCGGCGCGATGATAAAGACGTCAAATAACACGGAACTGCTTTGACTGTTAATGTGATCTGTTTCGCTGTGAGTGCCGCAGGTTAATTACTGATTGGATACAAGAAAGAATATCTGATTTCTAATCCTTTTTGAAACTGACACACCATCAACGGCGCGATGATGGATGGGCTGTGGTTTTTCAGGCAAATGGGAAATGTGTATAGATTTCATATTATTGAATAACAAGAGTTCATTTTAAGTTGAGGTTGTAATTAAGCCTTCTGCAGAGACTAGGTTGAAGTGATTTGAATAATGCGGCGCTGTGAGATTATGTAAAGTGCTTCTACTCATGGAGATTATACTACATTCAATCTATTATTAATTACATTGCCAATTATCTTAAAACAATGAGGACCATGTATACTCAAGATAACTGAGATGTCAGCACCATCTAATCTTTAAATTACTGCTAATTAAATTAGCTTTGATGTTTATCAAGGCATCCATCAGCATTTCTTAAGGTTCTCTAAAAGCACTAATAGTTTCTTGAATATTTAAACTAAAATACTATTCTTACAACATTATTACTGATTTATTTAAAACGGGACATAACATACAAATGGACTTTTGCTCAAAACCAACTTTATTTGTGGTCTGAGTGGAGCCTGCTGTATCTGCTGACGTTGTGCAGAGGGGAAGAGTACAGAGTGATAGGGTGGGACCAAACACAACATAATTTTAGATTTGAGATTTCTAAGGCACTAAATATACAATTAGCCGTTGGTGTCAAATGCATACTCTTGGATTCTCCCGATATAGCAGACGGAAGCATGTAATGTATTTTAAGAAGCACATGCTCGCAAAGTGGTCATTGGTTTGTCTGTGTTCTTTGACATCATTAAGGAAATCTCTAGTGGCATCGACAAAAGTTAAACAGGGGTTCAAAGGTGGTGTCCCAAAGTTTCACACCATAAAAATTAAAACATAAATCTATAACACTTTTAGCCTCTTCTTCATGTTTTTTTCTGGCAGAAAAGGGAAAAAGAGTGGAACTTTGGGACAATAGCACTTATTTAATCCAAAATAACTATCACAACAAAATATAAATTATATGTTTGAAAAGTGGCTTGTCTTTTCCTTTACTTTTAAAGCTGTGGTACATATTTTATCAAGCCACAACCAAAGTCACCAGTAATAACATCTAACCAGTTCCTCGCTTTCAAAACAGTTTGCTTCTATCATTAGTTTCTGTCAGATCTTGCTTTTTCAGACAGAAAACTGAAATTGAGCGGACCACCCTCACTCAGCCAATTGGCTCTCAGCCCAAAGCATCAAATGGTCATTCCCTGGGCTCTTTCTAAAGTATGCAAACCATTTTTATCTAATTCTAATTATATGAAACCAGCATGTTGTACTCATACAGGATATCATGCATGAATTATTATAAGAGGGACAATGGGATGACACTTAATCAAAACTGTAGTAAGAAGGTCCTGGGTTCGAATCCAGGACCTTTCTGAGTGGAGTTTGCATGTTCTCCCTGTGTCTGCGTAAGTTTCCTCTGGGTGCTCCGGTTTCCCCTACCACTAAAAACATGCACAATAGGTCTGAATGTAAATGAGAGAGTGAATGGATGGTGTTGATTGGAGCTGATGGTCCAGTGTGTTCTGGACTCGCTTCTGTCATCACCGTGTGTGGAATGATTGGAACAATATCTGAGCTCTGAACATTGTAAAGCGCTTTGGGTGACCTTGGTCTGTAAAATGTGCTATTTGATATAGTGGGATGTCAGCTTTGTAATTGTCCCATAACATTGTTTTACCACAATCAAAAATGTACATTTGCAATCGTCTGATTAGTTCTGGTTGTTTACATTTCTTTAAAAATAGCATTGCTGTGACTTTGGATCTGCCATGAGCATCAGGTGTCAGTATAAACAGCAATAACGGTCCCCTTCTCCTCTGATTCGCAGCTTTCATCGATTCAGTGTTTCAGTGTCTGTGATGCCCTTGGGACGATGTGGTTCAAATAGTTACGCAGTGATACAGTCAGACATGCCCGCAGCTGGGAGCACTATTCTCCCGCCTCGTTCTCTGCCACCTGAGCAGCTCCTCTGGGCTTTAAGGGCCAAAAGGGTCTATGTTAAAATCTTTGTTGGGAATGGCTCATCTGTTTTTGGCTACGTTTGAGTACGGGTCACAATCTGGCAGAGATTAAGTGATGAAAAATGAGCTGATAGTGTGGTAATCTTTTTAGAATTTCAGTGTTGCAGCATTGTTCTCTCATCAAAAACATACATGGCGTTATTATTGATAACTCCATCCATCCATCCATCCATTTTCTACCCTTTAATCCATTTCTGGGTCAGGGGGGTGGCAATCAGAGATGCCACCCAAGTCTCATAGCACCAGCCCCTCACTGACCCTCTGCAGGTGGTGAGTCCACAGGAGAACGGCTGCTCTCTGAGTGTGAGCATAGCCTTGATCTTTCAGTGGGGGCTTTGGGCAAAGTGGGGTTAAGTGTCTTGCCCAAGGACACAACGACAGAAGTCATCAGTGGGAGTTGATGGAGAAGGTGCAACCTTCTGGCCTTAAGACCAATGCTCTACCAACTGAGCTACTGTCGCCCCATTATTGATAACTCCTGCCACAAAATAGATCAATTATACATGTATATATTTTATTTTGTTTTTACCTTCATAGCCTTTTGGACCATAATATAGGAATGCTCTGTGCTTTGATTGGATAATATGGCTCAACATTATAAACATAACCATTATAGAAACCATAGCCATTGTATTTTAATCAAGATTTGACACACTGCATCTTAATTGGAGCATAGTCTGACTGCCTTAAAACAATCTTGCCAATGGGACAAGTAAGTAAGTAAGTAAGTAAGTTTTTATTTATATACCGCCTTTTCACTGCAGATCTGAGTCTCAAAGCAGTTTACAATTGTTAATTTTTGGGCATTTGTCTCTCACTCCACACAGAGATGGGAGCGGGGTCGCCAGTACAGGAGGCGCATGCCAGAACTATTGGACATATTTTTAGTGGTAGGGGAAACCGGAGTACCCGGAGGAAACCTACGCAGACACGGGGAGAACATGCAAACTCCACTCAGAAAGGCCCTGGTCCGACCGGGATTCGAACCCAGGACCTTCTTGCTGAGAGGCAAGAGTGCTAACCACTCAGCCACCGTGCTGCCCATAGCAAGATCATCTTGTTTTAAAAAAAAGATACAAGAAATGTCTACCTTGGAATGAGCAAATAAAGCAAAACTTTTTGAAATTAGACTAATAACCATGTCAGCAAATCAGAAGGTGCTCAAATCAAGACAAATATCACTCAATTCAATCAATTACATCATATTGTATCATTTTTCTGCAGGGTGATTGGTAATAAAAGAAAAAAATGGTATTAATATATATCAATCAATCAATCTTTATCTATAGAGCACTTTTCCTTCACACACAAAGCTCCTCACAGTCCACAACACACAAGGCACAAATCAGCACCATTAAAAATACAATTAAAAACACACAGGTAATTCATAACATTAAAATATTAAAATCACACAGGTAATTAAAAACATTAAAATCACACAAAGAGAGTAATGAATAAAAAGGTGCTTTAAAAAAATACTATTCTAAAGTTGTATGCACAAGCAAAAAGAAAAGTCTTTAACCTGGATTTGAACATCGACAAAGAGGCAGCCAGTCTCACATCTTCAGGAAGAGGATAAATCTGAAATGCAGCCTCTCCATGTCTAGTCCTGACTCTGGGCACCAGCAGTAGTCCCGTCCCTGTGCTCCTCAGAGTCTGAGCCGGTTCATATGGGACTAATGTCACTATTGTACTTTGGTGCAAGGCCATGGAGAGACTTGTAACAAGCAGAGCTGCTTATACTGTCCCTTTAACTCATACATTTTAATTTTTGCCATGTAGTCCCTGGAGTTGAACTGGTTACAATTACCATAGAGCGATATTGTGACCTGAATATTCATCTAACCAAACAATCTCGACATCCCTAAGTAGGGGTATCATGCTGCTTGTTTCATACTGTAGCCACAGCTGGCAGAACATCAGATGAAGATGTTGGAGCAATGCGCCGCTCTCGAGGAGGGTCATATCTGCCCTTCTGGGAGTGCCGTGTTGCAATCCCCCTGTGCAAGACATGGAAGCGCTCCAGACCTCGAAAAAACACTGAGAGCGAGCCAGGCCTCTGGAGCTAACAACAGCATTGCATCAGCGTGTGCACAATCGCTAACGCATTGTACTGCAAATCAGTGAGGGGCGAGCAAACTCAAGCAGAAAGCAACAACAAGACACTTTTGAGTATAAATACAACTGGACTGACGTGTGCAACTGCTACAGCTGGATGACTGCAGGCTGAGGTCCGGTCAGAAAAAGCCAAGAAATCACAGTTTGAGATTGCACTCCTTATTGGAAATTGGGACTCAAAGCTGTTATGTGGAGCACTGCGGCGTGACCTGAAGCTGATTTTTCTTTGATTCTTTTCATAAGTGCAAGGCATTTCACATAAGCATGTTTCTCAGTCATGCCCAACGGAAGCAATTACAGTATAGTGCTGAACAAGACGTCAAAAGTTGCAGACTATTCAGTTTGTCAAGATGTGATGAATTATAGGTACAGGTACATTTCTGGCACACATACAAAAGTGAAACATACTGTACATACAAGGCAGTTCATGTGAGAATTTATGTAGAGCATGGTTTCATACTCCTATTATGTTGGAGGTCTTTCCGAGCAGAACAATACATCACTGTCAAATCAAAATCTGAAGTTAAAATGGAAATTATCAAACCTCAGGGCTTGCATGTTTTTGCTATTCAGTTGCTAGCCTACTAATTTGGATGATTAAACAACAAACAGACAAAAAGTATTTCTTATGGATACTAACCCTGTGGTCTACACCTCTTATTGGGATCTTTGTATTAGTTTTTCAGTCCATATTTCAGTTTATGCTAACATTAATGCTGCTGGATGAGTTTATGTTAACATTTATGCTGCTGGAAGAGTTAGATAATAGTGAATGGTCTATTGATCACCATGCTGTAGTTAAAGAGGAGGGAGGTTTTCTTTCTACACTTTGAAGGCTACCACGAGGCTATAAAATGCTTTTCATGACACACATAGCATCATTAGCAGTGGCCTGACACAAAGCCTGGTCAGCAAGTCCATCTGCAGTTAAGCGGAGCGTTGAGTTCTTTCTGACAAGGTTCCGGTGTTGTCTTTGCCCTTGAGGAGAATTTATTGCGGGTCAAGAATATGAGGCTAACTGCAAGCACTTTTTGCTGCTGTTTTCACTTATCGAAAGTGTCATGTGTGCTACAACCAGTCGTTAGTGGCTGCAAACGGCCAGCCCTGAGCCATATTCCTCAGTGTGGAGGTCATGCCCTGGTCAAGTTCCAATTTGGTGCCATGGATCAAATGCAGGTTTGCGGAAGAGTGTCAAGTTCACTGTCAGGCAATGCGTCATGGCTTAGTGAAAAATCGACTTGGAAAAGTAGCCACTGCTCTAAATGCCTGTTGAAAATTTCATGCAAATGCAACCTTTGTGCTGTTGTTTGTTGCCTCAGATGTGCGATGTCGCAGCTCTGTCATCTCCATCATTAGTAATCACAACACGTGCTCTGATAGCTGCCACAAAAAAACACTCCAAGTTTGAAAATGCATTTAAGTTCCTCGGAGGTACTGAACGCATTGTTTCAAAAGTGGATAGTGGTAAGGGATTAGCCACACTAAAAACAGGGAGAGCATATTGTTCATTTTGTTAAGTGCAAAGAGCCACGCACAATGCTTTATGGCTGCTCCCTATGAGATTGTTTTTTTCTCTCTGTTTAGTTGAAATCAGGCATTTATCATCAAAGTTGAGTCAGCAGACTTTTCATTATTCATGGTAGCTCTTAGCTTAATTTGATATCCATCTAAATGTGTTTGCTTATAATTATCATCTTTAGACCAATAATAGTCATTATTTGTGTTTATTTTGTCTTCAATTTCAACAAGGAGCTTGAGGTGGTTTAATTTGCTGTTTCATGTTTCAGAAATGTCTAGAATATGGTTAATCATAATCATAATTAGTGAAGTAGAAGACTCACACAAACTTTTCTAGTGGTCAGAAGAAGAGACAAATAATAATAAAAATAATGCATCGGTTTTATATAGCGCTTTTTTGGACACTCAAAGACACTTTACATGTCAAAATTATTCTTTCACTCCATACACAGTGGTGATAAACTACTATCGCCACAGATGCCCTGGGGCACACTGACAGAAGCGAGGCAACCAGTATGTGCCATCAGCCCCTCCGACCACCACCAACCATTCACACACACACCAGACTCATTCTAGGCAATGGGGGTGAAGTGTCTTGCCTAAGGACACAACGGCAGTTTGGCACTTTACAGTCGCAGCCGCCCCACTGTGGCTTGTGTTCCCAGAGGTTAAGTGTCTTGCCCAAGGACACAACGACAGCAGACATCAGTGGGAGTTGATGGTGAAAGTCGGGCTTGAACCCACGACCCTCTGGCTCAAAGTAGCTCTACCAACTGAGCTACTGTCGCCCCTTTCATTTCCATTTCATTTCTCTACATTTACCTGCATATCCAAGATGGCGTAGCCTAAAGGAGGCCCATTATTATACATTTGCATAATTGGGAGGCAACACTTCAGTTTTAAAAAGTGTAAATCCTGTCCGTGCATGTGTGTAAGGATTTATGTTTCAAGTTTACAAAAGTTAAACAGAGGGACATGTTTGTATGAAGTTCTCTCTGATATGTTTTGGATAGGGATCAAAGAAACATGATTAAAAACTCAATTTTGCCAATTTGTCCTAATGTCTCCGATTACTGGATTCTGTAATGATCAAGTGGCCATGTGAAACAAACAACGAGGCCAATCACCCGCTGGCTCTGCTCAATGATTCCTCTTTAGGACGCAAACGTGATTGATTTAACCTTTGTGTCCAGAGCCATAAGTCCCGCTTGTCTTTCTCCAGGCAACATATTGAGTAAGGATCTCCACCAGAATACGAACAAGTGTCTTTCCAGCGATCAATCATCGGCAACACAATGAACACTGATGGACAGCCAGTGACAGAAGCAGCTTAGCCGAGGCAGTATTGACAATTACGCTGCTTAAGACTCCCAGTGGGGAAAGCATCTTGTACTTTTAAAGATGTTTCCAATTAAACAAAACCAGGTCTCAAAGCCGCAAAGAGACATTAACTGGAACTCGTATTTATTAAATGTGTGAAGCAAGTTATGAAATTTCACTGCAACATAATTTACTAACGGCCTTATTAAATCCAAATATGGCATTCTTACAGTTATTGTTTGCGAAAGCCTTTGATAAAGCATCTCCAGGGCATGCAGTGGTACTCGCAGTTTTATTTTTTTTCTTCCATCAAGACAAAAGAACCAGCATTAGTGCGCCTCTCGTTCGTGATTTTAATTAGCCAACAAAATGAATAACAATGTTGCCAGTGGAATCCAGCCGTAACATGTTGCAAGGATGCCAAGGACATCTGCTCTTAAGCAAAACACTTTCATCATTATTATGAACGATACCAAGTCTGTCCTGATTGTCTTTATTATTAGATGAAAGAATATTCAAATGACCTGTACCTGACATCCTAAAATATTCAAACAAATGCAAGTTGATGGTCTGAAGCATAGACTGTTCATAAATGGACCTTGCTAACCCGCTAGTTTAATGAAGCCCAATAGGGAGGTGCTCATGTACAAAGTTTTACTCCAGCTCGCTCTCCTTTTGACTTATATTCAGAAGAAAACTTATCTCCCCATTTTGGGATTAACATATCTGTGGGTTAGCCCTTTATGAGCCATAAGGAATGACCATCAGTCGCGGGCAAACTCCAGCTTACCTTAGCAACCCTTTAACCATTGTAGTGTCCCTGCTACGATGTGAAGCTAACGCCGTCAGCATGAAATGAAATAGGCTCCAGTTAGCGTAAGGTCATATCGGCTTCTTCCACCTCCGTACTTGGTCAGTCCAGTCCTAATATACGGTCTATAGCAGGCATGGGCAAAATTTTCTTCCTGAGTCAGGGGTCGGACGTTACCCTCAATGTTTTTTCTCAGACTTAATTTTTTGCGCGTGATAGTAATAGTGGTAATATTAATAGTATAAATCGGGGAGCAAATAGGGATTTACTTTTTTGTTTGCTTTTATGGAATTAAAATAAATCCTGGAAAGAGAATGAAACAAGATTATACATGTTGGTATGTATAATCTTGGTCAGGTATGAGTTTGTAGGTGCTCATTTGTTCAAATAGCAAAGAGGGATTTATACTATCTCTATATACACTGCTGAGGGATCAGGGGCCTGATAGTAACGTCCAAAGGGCCGCATCTGGCCGGAGTTTGCCCATCACTGGTCTAAAGTCTGAACCAATTTGTATAAGCTGAATTTCTAACTAGTAGCACACATCTAACTAGTTCCTCACTCTCAAAATCTCTCAACTATTTGGTTCTCGCACTAGTTTTCTCATGCGTATATTTGGCAGTTGTCACATCTATAGATCAGCTTTTTCAGACAGTAAAATGGAACAAGGACCACCCTCACTCAGCCAATCAGCTCTCAGTCCAAAATCCCAAATAGTGACTCACAGGACTCCTTCAACTGTATCGTGCAAATGATATATTTTTTTGTAATACAATAAATAAATTACATTATGGTAGTGTCTGTTGGAATGAACCAAATGTATTGAAATAAAAAAGTGAGCTACTCCAGGTTTAACAGGATGTATTGGCTTATGTTAATCAATAATCTGACTATAATAGACTTTTAATAGGAGTCCAGTTCCCCTAACTTACAACCCTCAGTAATTGGACGTCTCATCTGCAGCTAAATACGCACTGTTTTTGTGCTTCTTACCATAGACACTTCTCATTATGCTCAGACTTTCCTCTTTGTCTCTTATGGTTTGACCCATAAAACAGTGTTCACTCATCGTTTACTGATTACAAAACTGATGCAGCGGAAGTGGATCAGTGGGAAGTGCCAGCGCCACTCATTACTGGTAAACATTAGCTTTCTGTCTCATAAGTCTTCCCAAAACATTCTGGGAGATGGAACGGCAAAGACCCCATAAGTCACTCTGGTGTTGAGTGTCAAAACTTTTAAATGAAAATGCCGGCATAACAAAGGTGCGTAAATAAGAGCGTAATCAGCTCTGGGGCGACTGGGAATTTGCTTTAGAAATCTTATTTAACGGTGTTTGCATACGGTTGTTTGTCTTTGGGTGGTGCTTTTGTCATTCAGAGTGTTTTAAATTGAATTTCATGGTTTCCTTCTGGCTTGTGCAAATCATACAAGTTGATAACCTGCTTTACTCTGGTAACTCATGTTATTGTAATTCTGAAATGGAGGAAGGAAGACAGATGTTTCAATACTTTGAGTTTTTAACCATGTTACAAAAGTGTTACCCCATGAAAAACAATAGACCTGGTATTGTTTTTTTACCATATTGTTTTTTCTGCCAAAGATATTGTTTCACATTATAAAACATGAAATTACAAGGAAAATCTATTTAGTGGCTGCGATTACCTTGGTTGTGTCCCCTCCGACCTTTAAACGGGGGAGGCGGGTGTTGCAGGTAGGTGTCGATGACGTCAAGAGTTTGCGCCAAATTTGCTATTTGTAGTTTGGCAATGGCGGCGAATCCGTTCTGGTTTGGCTCTAAATATTGCAGGAGCAAGAAGAGGAATGTTTTGCAAATTTCAATGCTGGCAAAGATGTTGTGGCTCTACTCCCCACGGGCTCCGTTCGTGGCAAAGGAGCAATTGAGCAAATCCAGACCTTAGTACGAAATTAAATGACTCTTGTGATTTTGGGTTGTACAAATATACATTGATTTATGATTTGATTCAAGATCCACTATTTGCCACTACACACAGTATAGTAAACCTGCGTTATCTGTTTTCTTAAATGATAATTAAACTTTTCAAAATAACAATACATATTCTGTCATGTATTTTACTATGAATATATAAATGTTAACATTCTAATACACATACAATATAATATAATATGTCAATACAGAAATTGACATGAACCACATCAAAGTTTGAAAAAAAAGAAAAAAAAACAACTGGGACTAAACTTTTATTTCAGGCTAGTCCATGTTTAAACTAGAACCAGAAGAGGACAATGATTCTGGAAAAGTAAGTGATGTAAAAGAGTTCAACCGGATTGGAACAGTGGCCTGAATGGACACCTGAACTTTTCCATTTCTCTTTCAGTCCAAAACAGACACAATGCCCTAAAGAAAAAAAAAAAAAGAACAGCTCAAAAGTTCGTCTCTCTCCCACTTGTCCAAAAAGCTTTGAACTTTGAAGTGTGAAAAGTGTGACCAATCTCAGTTCCTTTTCCTGTGGAATCATGACAGTCAAAGGTCAGGGGACCCTTCTTTCTCAGCTTTCTTTCTTTTCTTCCACATTCACCTTTATTAAGACACTTTGTGGTGACAAATGAATGTAATTAAAAGCAAAAGCTGTGTCCTCCGTTTCCAATAAGTGCTTTGGTCCCTTCTCTGGACAGCCGTTACGAGCACCATGAGAGTGAAGGTTTCTCCTCATAAAAAGGTGTATTGTTTAAGTAGTCTCTCTACTTTGCCAATGCAGCTTGATGCATTTTCATTATGGGCTTGAAGAATGGTCTCCGGGAAATTTGTTAGAGCTGTGGGAGAAAGAGTTGTGGATTTGTTTCCCCAAGTCCAGAAGAGTGTTCTGTTTTGGCTTTGATTTGACATCTTATTATAGTGAAAAAGAGAGATATCTATTCACGCAAATCCCATAATGCTTTTCGGCTTCGGGGTTTGCTCCAGTGGGGGCGGGTTCCGGCAAAAAAATTGTCCATGAGCATGTGCACTAGCATACTTGCAATCCCACTCTTAGGGTGTATTCAGACCTGAAAAGTCCTTTGCTCCGCTTGCTTGATCCGAATCAAAAGCGGACCAAACTTTTTTCTTTTGCTCCGGTTCGTATTCAGACTGTACTTTTTGCAAGCGAACTTTTTATATAAACATATCGACGCGTATGACGATCGGCGCTCCTATTGGACAGCGAGAGCTCACGGAGAATGAATACGGAAATGGAGGAAAACATTCAGCTCGTACGTGCAGCATGTCTGCTCTGCTTTTCTTTGCTCTTTTTAGAACAAAACTACCATCAACTACAACAGCAGCTCATCAGACACAGGCGAAACGCGCTGTTTCAAATTTTGGAACAGCGTCGGAGAATGTGTGCTGTCGAAAGCCGAAGGAGACTCTGTGCGCTACGTGTCCTGTCCCACAGCATACAGACAGCAGCATTGTGGATAAACAGACGACAGAGGATCAGGTATGAACCAAAGAACACAATTCACTACATGATACGGGATATTGCTTTTTGAGACGCGAGTCAAACAGTATCAGGCTTTTAATAATGCAAATGATTTGAAGATACTACCATTAACATCACTGTATACTGTGAACAATGTTAACTCCATAAGCCTGTTGCAAACAAGTTTTTTCTTTCAGCTCTGACTGCTCCCAAAATGTAGCCCATCACAAGAACTATCTCTTTAGGCAAAAAATGAGAAATATATGTATATATACATTTATATATGTGCGTGTGTGTGTGTATATATATATATATATGTATTTAAATGTTTTGTATGTATGTAAGACAGAGACATACACAGGGTCTATATTGTATTTAAGTTTGATCGATAATGTATCGCTGTAGTTTATGTACTGTATGTACGCTGTTTATTTAGCTCATGTCCTCCTACTTCTTAATATGACACTTTTTCTTATTTTTCAGGACAACCTGGGTCTACCCACAATGCCAGGAATGGTGGCAACTCATTCAAAGAACATGGACAGACAGAGACTGGTTAAACAACTTTAGAATGAGAAAAGACACTTTTCACACTCTCTGTGGAATTCTACGCCCCTATTTATCTCGAGAGCACACAAGGTACCGAAGACCTCATTCTGTGGAGATCCGTGTGGCAATTTGTTTGTGGAGACTTGCCACTAACCTGGAATACAGGTCCATCTCGCACCTTTTTGGAGTTGGCACATCCACATGCTGCGTTATCACTCAGGAAGTCATTACAGCAATAAATACAACTCTAAAACCACTTTACTTAAAAACTCCCTCTGCAGCGGACTTCAGACAAATATCGCAAGGATTCAAAGATAAATGGAGATTCCCACAAGTTGTTGGAGCCATAGATGGAACCCATGTGCCAATCGAAGCCCTCACAAACACACCAGCAGACTACTTTAATAGAAAGGGCCAATATTCTATCATCCTCCAGGCAGTTGTGGACAACAAAATGAGAATATGGGATGTTAACATTGGGCAACCGGGACGAGTACATGATGCTCGAGTTTTTGCACTGTCCTCTCTTTTTGATCAGGGCCAGAGGGGGGAAATCTTTCCACAATGGACTGAAAGAATTGAAGGAGTTGATGTTCCCCTCATGATACTAGGTGATGCAGCATATCCGTTACTCCCGTGGCTTATGAAGCCATTTCGTGAGAGCAGAGATATTGCTGTTGCACAAAGCAACTTCAACTACAGACTCAGCCAGGCACGAATGACAGTGGAAAGAGCTTTTGGGCGTCTTAAAGGACGCTGGAGATGCCTCCTTAAACAAAATGAGTCACACATCTCTCTCATTAGTGAAATTACATCGGCATGCTGTGTGTTGCATAATTTTTGTGAAGTTCATCAAGAGGAGTATATAGAAGAGGAAAACGTACAACCGGAACATGATTGTGAAGCAGATGTAGAGCATCCTCTACAGGTTGGAGACCGTAGGGGCCGTGACATCAGAGATGCTCTGTCGGTTTATTTTTCAAGATTCTAAAAATAATCATTTGTCTGTATAAAGTGAAATTGTTGTTAACACACTTTGTTCAAATACAGTAGTTGCAGTGGTACAGAACTTTATTGTTCACATATTGGCACTTTTTAATAAAAATAAAACAAATCAGTGCCAAGTATTAAAAAAATACTGTTGCAAAAATAACTTAAAGTGCACATATTTCAAGTTCCAGAAGTAACAAAATAAAGGACAATCTTATTGTCATATAATTTTTGTTGTCTTTATACATTCTTTCTCGTCTTGTGCAAAATAACTAAACTTGTAAACTGTAAACTTTCTGTTGAACATTCTGACGAAACAGTCAACTGCCCGGCCATTTTAACTAAAGCCCACAATGATAAACATACCTGTGCAAATAAATTATCTACAGGTCATGAAAATGCTGACTGTAATTAACTTGTTGCAGTATGTCTGACACTTGTTGGTTAGCTGGTGACACATTTTGTTCCTCCCCATCTAGTTTGACGGTGGGTGATTGCATGGGTGGTGTAGGGCACTGTTGGGACACTGGGGACTGAAGAATGGACCATGTGCTGCTCGGTGTGGATCTGGTTGGAGTAGACCTGGATGAGGCAGTTGGAAGCCAGTGAGTTAGAGCAGGTGCTTGTGGAGGGTGATATTGGGTGTGTTGTGAAGGATGATTTTGTGCTTGACTACTAAATGACAGCATATTAACAACAGTACCCATTATCTGACTGATCATCTGTGTATGTGCCTGTTGTTGTGCTTGTATCATTTGGAATCTTTTATCCTCTGCCTCCTGCTGTGCTTTTAGAAGACTCTCCAGAGCTGTACTCTCCTGCGTTTGACGGTTTTGCTCAGCTTCAAACATCTGTTGCAGCTGCTTGGTTTGCTGGGCAATATAAGCCTGCAACCCACAGTCAGACGTTGAAGCTTCAGCTTTGCGCTTCCTTCCCAAGTGCCTCCTTGCCTGAACACCACGGATAGCCTGCCTTTCTTTCTTTGTTTCATCACAGCTGGGTGCAGCACTGTGGTCCTCTCCATCAGTGGTGTCATCTGGAGGTGCTGCAGTTTCCTTGTGATCTATGAAATATACACAAAAGCATTACAGTGCAGCAAAAATTAAGCTTTTTATATTACTCCTCTACAGTTAGGTTTGTTGTACTTTTGTTATTGTTATCACATACCTACAAAAAAATCTAGCTAAATTACACATAATAGATGGAAAACAACTATGTGATACTTATTTTGGAAACAACTGATCACAAAAGCCAGTCAAACCCCCATCAAAAGAAATAGAAATAAATATGAGGCTTACACGGAAAATAAAAGGTATTAAAAACACGTACAATTAACCTCTGATTCACCGGAGCTGATGGCAGATGTGTTTTCTGCGGATGAAGGCTCGTCCGCTGTGTTTGTTTCTATTATGTCCACGGGACATACGGTTGGTCTTGTTCCTAATATTTTATCGAGTTCGTCATACCAGGGACATTTGTCTTTTTCTTGTCCAGAACTCCCACTCTTCTTCAACGCGTCTCGCACCTTCATATAAGTTTGGCGAAGTTTCTTCACTTTGACGCGGCATTGGTCCTGAGACCGCTCATAGCCCCTCTCCTTCATTTTCTCGCTAAATATTTGGAACACCACCGCATTTTTGTGTGTTTTTTCAAGAAGTTGAATTATATTTTCCTCTGCCCAAATTTCAAGGAGGCACAGTGTCTCCTCGCTGCTCCAGGTCTGCCCACGGCTCATTGTTGTTGATAGCATGCGTTAGCAGCTGTGACGTGGGGCTAATTCGTCACAGTTCCCGTCTACAGTGGCTTGTTAAGCCCAAAAAATGCGCACGTATTCTGGAGTTGTGTCGGATCGACACCGGATGTATTCAGACCTGAATCGACTTGGACCAGAATTCGTTTGGAAGCGGACCGAGACCACCTCAAAAAGTGGGTCTCGGTCCGGTTCTTTGGTCCGGACCAGGATTCGTTTGTGTGTATTCAGACCTGCATAAAAGATTCGGATCAGAGTTCCAAACGAATCCTGGTCCGTTTAAAGTGGAGCAAATGTGCAGGTCTGAATACACCCTTAGCCTGTGGAGGTGGACCCAGAGCTTTTGTATGACGTCTTCTTTCCTCTTGAAAACAGCTTTACATGATGGTCCAAAAGTCGAACTCTTGGGCCAAAGCTACGTCCCAGATGTGTGTCAAAGCTGAGGGGAGTATATGTCTTTGGACCACTGTAGTTTAGCCGCTGTGGACTTCAGAAGGCACTCATTAAATGAATGGGGCTGGTACCAGCTAATGCATGCACAAATGCATTTTTTTCACATTCTCTTGAGGGAGTGGCTACCCGCAGCCATTTTGAAAAATCCCCAGAGAAGACGAAAGTCATGGCACATTATTTCAACAGCGGAGATAGGCGTGACTACGTCCGTTAATATTTACAGTCTATGGTTGACATGCTTGCAATCGGGCTTCTTGCTTGTGGTGGCGTACCCGGAAACAGAATTATCCAATACATTCTTATGCCGCCTTTTTTCCTGGGTCACCACCATTTGAAGTCTATGGTTCGCTCCAATAGAAAATGTACGCAGTAAAGTTGCCAAGATGTGTAAAACCTGCAGTGGGGTTTATTAAAGTCTGTGAGTCCAGATGGGAAATCAGAGGAGGAAACTTAGGGTGAGGTTTCTGAGTCGTCAATGCACTAAAACAATAGCCTTCTGCTGGCTGTCTAAACTACCCTATTTGAATCAACAAGACTTGAAGATTATGCAAGCTTTTTCTCCCATTTGACTTTTTAAAAGTCAACATATAAGGAAAAGCCTTTGATTTAAATGTCTTTGAAGGTTAATGGAAGCCACAAGTTGGCTTTTATATGATGGCTTTTATGTGCATTAGATCCCCCCCCCCCAGCCCACAAAGCATTATGGTATTGCGTAAGTTGCAAATTGAACCATTGCTGACTTGCTAAAATTTGGAAAAACATTATAGTGAACTCCAGTGTGCTGTGTTTCAGTATCTGTCAATGATAGCCATCAGTTTAGGGGTTGAAAATAGTCAGTTCTTTTTACAAATCCCGCAGCTAACTTTATAACTTAACAAAGCCGATAACGTATTAGCTTGTGTCTTATTACATTTATTTAAAGACAGGAGTTTAGATCAGCCTGGGGCACCAGTCTCACTTCTGCCTGACCCACATTCAAACTGGGACAAAGAATCTACACACATATTCTGCAAAATCGTATTTTCAAACAGAGTACGCTATGGCCGAGCCGTACACTATCACATCTTGTTCCAAAACGTGTTCTGTCTTTACAATCAAAAGTATTGCATTCAAATTAGTTTGGGCAAAATCTCTTTTAAAAGGATGTTCTTTACAACTGACTGAAGGATTGCAGCGTGCATTGTCCAATATTTAAATTATAATATCGCCATTTGGTAGAAGTTAGAAATTACACACAGTGATCTTTATCCATCCATCCATCTATCCATCTATCTATTCTACTTATGCATTTGTTTCACATTCCAAAACATGTTTTTCCAAAGTAATGGTATCAGTAAAATCTCTAAGGGACTAAATGAATCCACCTGGGAGCTATTGCATACACGCTAACAAATATCCATGCTCTGTGGCAACATTTTCCTGGATTTCCATTTTGCACTAATATTCAGTACAAGTGTTAATATAAATTCAAAGCATTAAATAAAATGGTTATATATTTTACAATCAATACAATCCTGTCGGTCTTAGAATCCCCATTTTTAGTAATCTCATTTTATGTCCTTAGGCTCCTTTCCTTAGCCTTGTGGCAATAACCAAGTGGAGATAGCTTGATTTAATAACCGCATTGACATATTGCCCTGGCTGGTCTGTGATCTTGTCCTTATTTGTATTTGGGCCCAGCGAACGGGAACAAATGGCTTTGCGGCGTGCTCCTCCCATTGGCCCGGTGATTGATCTGATATCTTATGGTTCTTTCTCACTTCGGCGGCACAGAGGGTCCTGTTTTATTCACTTGGATCTGCAACGCTAACACTTGTAAATGCTGAATTCTAATCAGCAGATGTCCGCTCTTGGCTGCTTTTGTTGTCCTGAATGATGGCTATTATTTGCAAGCTCAGGCATATAAAATCTATACAAACAGGATTTCATTAAGGAGCGAAATGCATTTATCTTCCATCTAAGCAGATTACTTTGTTTTGTATGTTATATTGCTGCATATTTACATAACAAATATCTTCAAAAAATATGTTTACTGGAGAAAAGAATGTAGGACTGCCAATGTAATTTGATATGGTGAAGAAGCCATGAAATCAACTGTAGAGGAAAAACATCATGGAAGTAATCAGCAGTGGAATGGCTTTTTCAGGATTCAGGATGGAATATCTAGACACGGCAAGGTTTGCTGTTTGGTGTCTATAGACAGGTAAATAAATTCGAAAATATACTTATTGAGCAAAAAATATATATATGTAAAGCAATTCAGTTCAAAGATACCCTAAACAAATGAAATTGACAATTGCTTCTTTTTATCTTTTATCCACTGCCTCCTTGGAGTCTGTAATAAATACTGATCAAATCTGACTCACGTGTAAATTTTTACCAAGTTTTAGTCAAAATGTGTCTGATATTTAATATTGAAATGAGCTGTGGCTAACATTAGGGTCTTTATACCTAATGGTTTAATTGTGAGTGTCTTATTCATAATGTTGAGTCGAAGATTTTTATCTTCTTTTTTTTTAACACTAATTTATTGTAATGCTTTCACTTTTCAAGCTGGGAGGATTCGTCACAGACTGCGTTATTACAGAAACGGCGTTCATCTGTGCTGGGAGTTGATGCTACTTGGATGCTACTGCTAAGCTAACAAAAATCCTTTCCTGCACCTTTAACTCAAGAGTTGTGCTGGGCCATATGGCCAAATTGAGTTCTAAGAAATCACAATATTACTGTTACTTGTGTAACTGTCTCTTTAAATCCAGCTGGGGGAGAGAGAAAGAAAACTCTGTAGTTCAATTTTATGATGTCGTCTTTAAATTGAATATTCCTGACAGAGGTTTTGCACAACTCGAGAAAGGACTTTTAGGGGGAAAGATTGTCAAAGAGTTTGTCTGTTCTCATTGCTTCTTTCCTCTTCTACAAATATGATCACAGTCACTGTTTCTCATTCCACATGCTCAGACCTAAGGTAAACAACACGTGACTGTGCGCATTCTCAGCTTCATAACGTCCCTTAAAATCATACTATATTATATGCAGAGGGTTTTAAAATTGCCCAGCTCTAGTTAACATTGTGTAAGAAACAGAACAGGTTTCAGTAAATTGTGGCGTGTCTGATGATGTTGCATTGGACAACACAAGATGCATAGTGGAAGATTAAAGCGAGTCGGTGAATATTCAGACACAGTCATGCATCTCCCCACTTGTCTTCACAGAGATAGCGCAGTTGAGCGCATTATTGTTCCAACATTCCATGCAAAGGAAAAAAAAAAACTTTAATGGGGTTTAGAAGTGATGTTTTCCAACACAATATAGTGACCTTATGAAATGTTTCCTCTTGTTTCTAATACACAGTTGACCTTTGCAGCGATGATATGGATTCCATTCCAAACTTGAAGCTCTATTAATCAGCCAGTGTTGTTCGGCCAATTTTGAAAAATGTCATTTAGTCCATATTAAGCATGGAAGTCTGCGTGCAATTCAACTAGGGTCTTTCTCTTTAATTCTGATTCCACGTTTCCATTTTCCAAAACCAACCACTTAATATTCAAACAACCAACCTTTTCACAAGCTCAATTTCAATGCCCTGTTGCAACATTATGTGCAGAAAATATCACGTAATCTAAATCAAATCATTGCTCTGCGTTTTAATCCCAGACTGCTCTTTGAGATAGGCAAACACAAGCAGGCAAATGAAGAAATCAATCAATCAATCAAAGTTTATTTGTAGAGCGCCTTTCATACACATGGCAACACAAAGCGCTTCACAGTCCACATCACAAATCATCACATAAAACAAACACCAGAATCACAATTAAAACATTAAAATCACACAAAAGATTAAAACACAATTAAAACATTAAAATCACACAAAAGAATAAAACCATTAAAACTTTCAAAATTACACAAGAAATTTAAAAAAATAAATAAATGACAGCAGTGCATTAAAAATGGAGATAAAATCCTTCAGTTGTATGCACAGGCAAACAGAACAGTCTTTAACCTGGATTTGAACATTGACAGAGTAGACGCCTCCCTCACATTTTCAGGGAGATTGTTCCAGATCTTAGCTGCATGGATCTGAAACGCAGCCTCCCCATGTTTGGTTCTCACTCTGGGCACCAGCAGGAGGCCAGTCCCTGTGCTCCTCAGAGTCCGGGCCGGTTCATATGACACCAACATGTCAATAATGTATTCTGGTGCAAGGCCATGGAGAGACTTGTACACAAGCAGAGCCGTTTTAAAATCTATTCTTTGAGCCACAGGAAGCCAGTGCAGAGACCTGAGGACCGGACTAATATGGTCATACTTCCTGGTTCCTGTCAGGACTCTAGCTGCTGCATTTTGGATGTACTGCAGCTGCTTACAGGTCTGTTTGGACAGACCTGTGAGCAGGCCATTGCAGTAGTCTAGCCTGCTGGAGACAAATGCATGGACAAGAATCTCCAAGTCTGCCCTGGACACTATATTTCTAACTTTGGCAATGTTCTTCAGATGGTAAAAAGCTGTTGATGTTATTGATTTTATGTGGCTATTGAAATTTAGGTCTGAGTCCAGTATTACCCCCAAATTTCTGACCTTGTCTGAAGGAAGTAGGGAGAGAGACTGAAGTTGACAAATGACGCCCTCTCTTTGTTTCTGGGGACCAAAGACAAGATTTCGGTTTTGTCTGTATTTAGCTGGAGGAAATTATTTTG
This sequence comes from Knipowitschia caucasica, assembly GCA_964034765.1. Lineage (NCBI taxonomy): Eukaryota > Metazoa > Chordata > Actinopteri > Gobiiformes > Gobiidae > Knipowitschia > Knipowitschia caucasica. The sequence continues at coordinate 30,566,127 of OZ035841.1, forward strand.
CATCCAGTCACTGATCTGTTGGATACAGTGAAGGAGCAAATCCAGTGGTCCATGTTCTCCTGCAGTCAGTGAGACATAGATCTGAGTGTCGTCAGCGTAATTGTGGTAGGACACTTTGTTTCTTTGTATTAACTGACCTAACGGCAGCATGTAGAGATTAAATAGGAGAGGTCCCAGGATCGACCCCTGTGGTACACCACAGGTCAGGGCCACATCATCTGAGACGCAGTCTCCAATCTCCACAGAGTACTTCCTATCCTCCAGGTAAGACCTAAACCAGTCTAGGGCTGTGCCAGTGACACCAGCCCAGTCCTCCAGTCTCTGCATGAGGATCTCATGGTCGACAGTGTCGAACGCGGCACTAAGATCTAACATACCAAAACTGTGACTTTACCTGCATCAGTGTGAAGTCGAATGTCGTTTGTTACCTTCACTAGAGCGGTCTCAGTGCTGTGGTGGGGTCTAAACCCAGACTGGAACATATCAAAAGAATTATTCATTGTTAAAAATTCAGTAAGTTGTTGGGAGGCCACTTTTTCAAGAATTTTTCCAATAAATGGCAGATTCGATATGGGGCGATAATTTTGAAGTCTCGCAGGATCCAGACTGCTCTTTTTTAGGAGAGGTCTTATGACTGCTGTTTTTAGGGCCATAGGAAATGTTCCTGACGACAGAGACATGTTTACTATTTGTGTCAGTGAAGGTAACAAACTGCTCAGGACGGACTTCAGAAATTTAGAGGGCAATATATCCAGGCTACATGTGGAGGAGCTCAGACTCATGATTATCTTTTTGACAGTTTCAGTATCCACAGGTGCAAAATGAGTTAGCTCAAAAAGCTTCTCTGGCTGTTGCATTGTTATACGTGCTGTGGAGGTGATAGTGTTTTTGATTCCTTGTACTTTGTCATCGAAAAACTGTGCGAACTCATTACACCTAGATTTAGAGGAAAATTCTAGGGGCAACTTTACAGGGGGGTTCGTTAATCTACCAACTGTTGAAAACATAACACGAAAATTGTTACTGCAACCTCCAATAATGTCAGAAAAATACATTTCTCTTGTTCTACGTAGAACCCGGTTAAATTCACCCAACTCATCTTTAAAGATTTCATAATCGCCCTGGAAATTGGACTTTCGCCACTTCCGTTCGGCCCTCCGGCACTCTTGCTTCTGTGCCCTAACCGAGTCTGCCTTAGTCCATGGGGCCTTTTTCTTACTGGTAACTATTTTAACCGTCACAGGAGCAATGGCGTCCAGAACAGTCAGAACACTGGTGGTGACAGAGTTATACAATTCATCAACAGTAGAGCATGGAGTTTTCTCAAAATTTAGCATTCCCATGAACAGTTCACTTGTGTTTTCATGTATGTGTCTTCTTCTAACAGTTGTAAATTCAGCTGGTGGTTTGCTAGCAAAACACATGTCAAAAAATACACAGAAATGATCTGACAAAGCAACATCAACTACATTAACATTTGATACATTAACCCCCTTTGTAATTAGCAGGTCAAGAGTGTGCCCCCTGCTGTGGGTGGGGCCACTCACGTGCTGAATGAAACCAAAGGTCTCAAATACAGAAGCCAGCTCCTTTGCATTTCTGTCATCAACATTATCAACATGTACATTAAAATCACCTGTAATAACTAAACTATCAAAATCTGTGCACACGAATGAAAGTAGTTCAGTAAAATGGTCAATAAAATCGCAACATGACTGTGGTGGCCTGTACAGGACAATGAAAAGAGTAGAAGATTGCTTTTGTTCCATTTTAAAAGAAATATACTCAAACGATGAAAAATTTCCAAGGGGCATTCTATGGGAGACAAAGTGCTCTCTAAAGACTGCAGCTATGCCTCCCCCCCTTTTGTTTTCTCGTATTTCGGATTCGAATTTAAAATTGGGTGGTGTTGCTTCTACTAGAACTGCATTTCCTGTATTTTGGTCCAGCCATGTTTCAGCCATAAGCATAAAATCAAGATCATAAGAAGTGATAAAATTATTAATTAAAAATGATTTGTTACATAGAGATCTGACATTAAGCATAGCAAGTTTAAAAATAACGTCAGAGTCGATTAATGTGGTTGATTGATTTCTACAGGGAACAGAAATTAGATTTGCAGAGTTGGACCGTCTAACTGCTGTCCTGTTTTGATTTCGTTTTTTAGAATTTAAAAACATTTTTGAGCTGGTGCGAGGAACACACACAGTCTCAATTGGCCTAAAATGTGAAAACCCTTGTTGTTCTTTAGCTCCCAGAGTCAGAAGGGAGTCAGCACAGTTCAGTGTTTGGACTGGTAATGCACTGCCAGACGGACAGGGAGCAGTGTTTGCACCGTTGTACTCACCCGGTGCTGGTGAGCAGGAGGCGGGGGAGTGCGGTGGGGTCCGAGGGGGCTCAGATGTAAACAGTCACGCCCCCCTCGGGGAACGCTGAACAACGTAACGCATGTAGCCCATCAACAGGCTGCTACCGTATCTGTTTGGGTGTAATCCGTCTGGACGATAGGCTTCGTAACGTTTCCAGAAAAGGGCAAAGTTATTCACAAAGACAAAGTTAAAAGAGCTGCATGTAGCCTGGATCCACATATGCAGCGCCACAACACGACTGTAGAGGCAGTCACCTCTGTTTACAGTCGGGATTGGACCAGAAATAAAAACAGATAGTCCGGAGGATTGAAGGAGGTGGAACAGATCCATAAAATGTTTCTTCGTGACTTCTGACTGCTGAAGTTTCATGTCGTTAATTCCCACATGCACGACTACCTTGGAAACGGTATCAGGCAGGGACTGAAGCAGAGGAGGGAGACGTATGAGCAGGTCTGGTACAGTAGCTCCGGGAATACAGCGAGTGACCGCGTTAAAGAAGCGGACGTGTCTCACAATGGAATCTCCAATAATCAGAGTGGTCGGGGCGAAGAGTGGCCTCGGAGAAGGAGCTCGGTGGACGGAACCAGCGGGTTCACCCGAAGCAGGACCCGAGCCTGAGCGCCGCTGAACACATGGAGAGGAGGAGCGGGGGTGCTGACTCTCAGCTACAGGCGACCCACGCTGTGTGCTCGGGGACGCTGGAGCGGTGAGAGGGGCTGGCTCTGGGCGCTGCTGCTGACCCGGTGGAGGTGAGCGGTGGTAATGATGGCTCGCTACCCCAGTCTGAGGCTGCTGCACTGGGGTCAAAGAAGGGGAACAGGCCAACATGGCTGGTGGACCGCTCTTTCGCCTGAGGACTGCTTCCTTTAGGAGCGTTTTCCTCGCAGTGGACTTGGATCCTCGAGCAGTAGAGTACGCTGCAGTGTCCAGGGATTCTGCTGAGGGGGCCGGGATGTCAGTGGAGAGGGCTGCATAGCGGTTTGCCAGACTCAGGACATGGGCCACGGCGCAGGATGGCTCCTCGGAATCCGCGGGCTCGTTATTCGGAACCGGGCGCTTAGGTGTAGAACAGGAGGGTCCGGAGCTGACGGATCTCTCCCACACGACAGTGTCACAATATGCAGCGCTCAGTGACATCAGCCGTGAGTGCTGCCCACCAGCGACTTTTTTCGTAGTTCTGCAATGGTGGCACGGTGGCTCTCACGGAGCTCCAAGGTGAGGCGACTAATATTGTGCATGTTTGAGCCAATTTCATTGTCACTTTCCATGTCCTCGTTAGCTTGTGTTAGCCTCTGTGCTACTAGTGGGTTTCAGTCGGGACTAAGTGCTATTTGCTGCTGAAACCACTGAATTAAAAAGATAAAACACTCAGATATATTAAAAAACTGAACAATAAAAACGCGCTAAAAAGTTGTTAAAAGTTTACTAAAAAGGTGCACAGAGCAGCCCTGCAGTACTGCTGCGTGTAGTTATTTTAGGATAAAAAATTACGGACTGAAGCTCCGTTTATATCAAGGTCAGCAGTTCCCGTTTTTCCCAAGCTAAACACATTACCTGAGTAGTTTTTCCAACATTCCAGATTAGAAGGGAACATATCTAAATGATAAGGTCAGAGGTTTGCGCACAGGGCCCTGGAAGACGGCAGCGAACCAACTGGACTGTGAATAAAAAGGTCCTAACCCGATGTGTGCAGAGCGCTGAATTAGACCCTCAGACCCTGGAGAACAGCCGAACACAACACATTAGGACTTTCCACTGATTTCAAAAACTGCTAAGAAAAATATACTCTTCTTTGCTGCAGGATTGGGAGGATTTGAACAGAATGTCAGATTTTCAACAGTGTTCTAATACGACCTCTTTGCAGATATTTCTTTCACCTTTTCTGTTATGACAAGTTTCTTTTGAGCTCTTATAAAAAATGTAGTGGGTTGATATGAGATGTGTGCTCTCAAATAGTGAAGAGAAAAGTACTGTGCCAGTGCTTGCAGGGAGTTTGGTGGACTGAAACCTGATTCAAATATAAATGATAGTTTTAGACAAATAAAGTCAAAGTTTGTGAAGAGAATGGAGGGAAATATGTTTCCAGGAAATAGTGTGTGAGTGAGGATAGACATAATTAATACATTTACAAAAACAGATTTTTACGATGGTTTTATTAAAATAAATAAACACATTTTAAAGATGTAATATAACATAGCAATTTAATGATTTCATTAGAGATGTGTTGTCACATTTTATTACAGTTTCTTGGTAACATTTGTGATGGTCACATGTCACAACCAGGAATTTAAAATATACATGATTTTCTCATTTGAAAATAAAAAGGGACATCTTAGATGTAAGTGTGCTCATTGTGATTTGTGAAAGTAAAGTCTAACCTGTCAAAGGCACTTTAACTTTAACCCTTTAACATTCACTCCTTGAAAATAGCAATGTATTTTTTTCTTTTTTTGGATTTCAAAGATGTTGGAGCAGTAATAATTTGTCATTTGTTTCCAGTTTGAGGATATTTTTTACCTCTTTTTAAAATTATAGCTTTTTACCAAATGGTTGAGATGCAGTTTGATCGTAAAACTGCCTAAAACAAGTGACAGGCCCCAAAGAAGTAGTTATAGTGACTCAAAAAACTAGATCTACCAAATGGTTGAGGAAAAAGAATGTAAAGTTTTGGACGTTGTATTGTGATTTGGCGCTCTGTCCGATGTGTTGCTTCACATTAGCTGTTTGCTCATGTTTGAATAACTGCCATTCCAACTTCTTATATATTGTGTTAGCAGTGCATTGCTTTAGTACCATTTCATCAGTGATTGTTGCACAGCTTACAAAAAACACAGCGTAGGGGAAATGAGAAGCCTGTGAGCGAGTTGGGGGGCGGTGCTCTGCTCTTGATGATCAGAGTGATTTTGCATCTATATAAATGTCACAGGTTGCTGAGGTAATTTTAGTGTTCTCATCAAGAGGGTATATCTCTGAGACAGGGACATTCAGTGCAGCAATGTATGTCAGAAATGTCATACTGAAACTCTGTTTGGATGTGAAAAACACATGCATCGGCTGGTTGTCAGGCACCAGCAGCTGATTACATTATTTGGCAAAACATCTGTGCGCGTGCATGAAAGCCCACACACACGTGTTTGGCGCAAATCATCATGGGAGCTCGTCCACTGCGCAGAACCGGGGGGACCAGACGATGCCCAAATATGGACGAATTCCGCTAATCTTTCGGTCTCCGTGAAGTACCATGCGCTTCTGAGCACAAGCCATTCATTTGAATAGGGCGCCATCTTGGATCCCCTGGGCTTCATACAAATGCTTTGAGCGTGTCCGCTGATGCGGGAGTATCGTCTAATAATAAAATAAACGTATGGTGCACAATGTGGGTCCGGTGCGCGAGGGGTCAGCGTTACAACGTTGTCGCTGTAAGCTAGCTATACTCACCCGGGCTTGATTTCTTCTTTGATCATTTTTTCGCTTTAGTTCCCTCTCCTCCTCCTCACTGTTTTGTCTTTTAGGCTTTTTTTCTGCTGTGTCTGTGTTACAGCCAGAGGAGGTGTAGCCACCTTCTCCTACCATGCTGCTGTTGTTTACATGCGCTGCAGACGCTAGAGGGGGCGTGGCCTAGAGGAGGCGTGGCCTAGAAGAACGTACGTCACGCGTTTCTACACAGCACTTTTTATACAATTATACAATACAATACACAATACAATTTATTCTTGTATAGCCCTAGGTCACAACAGAAGTCATCTCAGAGGACTTAACAAAACCATTGAAATCACCAACACAGGTCAGAGAATCAACAGTTAAAACACATGAAGAATATAAAGCACACACAGAAGAAAATGTCCATACATGTTGTAGAATGCTAAAGTGTCCTGATCATCACCAATCCTTTCTGTTGGACACTAACTGTCCAACAAGACCCTCCTGCATCGACAAGGAAAAACTCTTAAAAAACCCAGTGGGAAAAAGTGAGAAACCTTGGAGGAGAACTAGGGAAACCCACAGGGAGGGAGACCCATATGAGAAAGGGATCCGCTCCTCCGGACGGACAGGCTAATGATCTAGGACCTAAGCTAGCTACAGAACGTGGACCAGTGGACGCTGAACGTGGACAGGTCCGGTGCAGGACTGAAGCACTCCCAGGCGGGTCGGGCGGGGCAGTCCGCAGGTGTAGATGGAAGAGGCCAGGCTCAGAGATCCCGTCATCGTACCATGAAACAGACAATGAGACAACGGGTGAATAGCAATGAACAAACTACAGTCAGAATCCTAAAAATGCTAAACAGATAAAGTAGGAAGGAGGAGAGGATAGTGCTCAAGTTACCATACTTCTCCCAGCAAACTGACTCCCTATGCAGCTTGACTAACACTCTGAGGAGTTTAACCTTCTCCGAGTCTTACCTTCCTAGCCATATGCTAAACTAAAGAGGACTGTTTTAAACCTAGCCTTGAATAAAGAATAACATACAGCATAATATATAACATAATATACAACATAACACAATACATTATTGAATAATATATAACATAATATATAACATAATACAGCATATATATATAATATATACACTACATATTATATATTACCTAATTATATGCTAAATTAAAGTAAAGTGCTTTAAGCCTGGCCTTGAATGTGGAGACCGTATCTGCTTCCTTAACATAAATGAAGCTGATTCCACAGTAAAGGAGCTTGGAGCTAAATGCTCTGCCACCAACAGTGACCTTTGAGACCTTAGGAACCACCAGACGTCTGGCGTTTTGTGAGCGCAACGCTCGACCTGGTTGATACGACACTAACGTGTCTTGGAGATAAGAAGGAGCCAAGCCATTTATGGCTTTATATGTTAAGAGAAGGATTTTAAACTTTATTCTGTACTCCACAGGGAGCCAGTGGAGTGATTTTAACACCGGAGTTATGTGCTCCCTCCTTTTGGTACCTGTTAAGATCCTAGCTGCTGTATTCTGAACGAGCTGGAAGCTCTTCAAAGAGGCTTTAGGGCACGCTGCCAGTAAAGCGTTACAGTAGTCGAGCCTTGAGGTGACAAACGCGTGAATGAGTTTTTCCGCGTCACTTTTAGGAAGGAAATTCCTAATTTTAGCGATGTTCCGTAAGTGGAAGTACGCCGTTTTAGTTGCTTGGCTTATATAAGCCTTGAAGGAGAGTTCTTGGTCAAAAATGACTCCAAGATTCCTCACAGTGTTACTGGGTATTATACTGACATTATCGAGAGTAACCATCTGGTTAGTGAGGGAGTCACGCAGGCGCTTCGGACCGAGTAGGATCACTTCTGTCTTCTCCGGGTTGAGAAGTAGGAAGTTAAGAGTCATCCACATTTTAAGGTCCTTTATGCAGGCACTGAGCTTTTCTAGCTGATCTGTCTGATTAGGCTTCATCGACAGATAAAGCTGTGTGTCATCTGCATAGCAGTGGAAATTAATTCCATGCTTTTTAATAATGTTTCCTAACGGCAGCATGTAGAGAGTAAAAAGAATCGGTCCGAGTACCGAACCCTGCGGCACACCGAATTCCACTCCAGAATAAGGCGACGAGTCCTGATTCACATTGACAAAGTGATATCGATCTGATAAATAGGATTTAAACCAGCCAAGGGCTGTTCCTCTAAGACCTATATCACATTCTAGCCTCTGCAGTAGAATGCTGTGGTCTATTGTGTCAAATGCAGCACTAAGGTCCAGTAGGACCAGCACTGACACTTGTCCATTATCGGCAGCTAGTAGTAAGTCATTTGTGACTTTGACTAGTGCCGTTTCAGTGCTATGATGAGCTCTGAATCCTGATTGAAAGACTTCAAACATATTATTTTCCTGCAGGTGGCAGCGGAGCTGCTCAGCTATAAGTTTTTCCAGGATTTTAGATATAAAAGTGAGGTTTGAGATCGGTCTGTAGTTTGTAAGTATTTCTGGGTCCAGGTTTGTTTTCTTCAGAAGGGGTTTGATTACCGCGGTTTTAAAAGCTTGAGGGACATAGCCACATTGTATGGATGCGTTTATTATATTTACGATAGGCTCAATTATCGAAGGAAGTATGTCTTTGAAGAGCCATGTCGGGACTGCGTCTAACATGCAAGTTGAGGCTTTTGAGGATGTGACCACAGAGATCACCTCTGCTTGGCTCACAGCCATGAATTTATTAAGGCCCACTGAAGAGTCTAAGTGGGAAGTCACGTATGCCGCTTCAACCTGTCCACCACTAACAGCAGGAGCAACCTCCTCCAGCTTGTCACGGATGGATGTAATTTTATTATTAAAGAAGTGGAGAAAGTCGACACTGCTCAGTGAGCTTGGAATTTTAGGCTCGATTGCGCTATGGCAGTTTGTGAGTTTAGCGACGGTACCAAACAAAAATCTACTGTTGTTTTTATTCGCTTCTATTAAAGTTGAATAGTATTGAGTTCGAGCCCCGCGAAGGGCCTTCTTGTAGTTTCGGAGACCTGCTTTCCACTCCCTGTGGACAGGCTCCGAGTGGGAGTGGCGATATAGCCTCTCCAATTTTCTGACGTCCTGTTTTAAAGTGTGGAGTTGAACACTGTACCAGGGCGACGATGATCTAATCCTAATGGTTTTCTGTTTTAAAGGAGCTGCTGCATTTAATGCAGATTTTAAAGACTCCATAGTGTTGCCCACCGTTTGGTCAATGACTGAGGGACTGCAGCTGCTGTGAACAGGTTCACCTGCAGCAGTATTCAACATAGGCTGTATTAGTTCTTTGAACCTTGTGATAGATTTATCATTTAAGGTTCTTTTCATTATGGTTTTATCTTGCGGGACAGGAAAGTCCTCCAAAGCGAGATCAAACGTGATCAAGAAATGGTCAGACAGCAACGAGCTTTGACGCTGGATGTCAACATTGGAGACATCACAGCCGTAGGTCAGGACAAGGTCCAAGGTGTGGTTATGAATGTGAGTAGGTTCCTCGACATTCTGAGTAAAACCAACACCATCTAGTACGGCGCTGAAAGCTTTGTTTAAGCTGTCAGTGCTGTCGTCCACATGTATATTGAAGTCTCCAGCTATAACTATGTTTTCCCATTCCAAAACTAGGTTTGAAATGAAGTCAGAGAATTCTGTTAGGAACTCGCTGTAAGGACCAGGAGGTCGGTATAAAACTATAAATAGTACTGCTTTTTGTTTTCTCCACCCAGGACAGGTGATTGAAAGTGTTAAGTTTTCAAACGAGTGAAAAGCGTTGTTGGTTTTGGGACTAAGAACCAAGTTGGTGTGTGATATAATCGCAACACCACCGCCGCGACCTGTAGCTCTGGCTTTCTGGTAGTTAACATGCGTCGGAGGAGTGCACTCATTCAATCTAACGTACTCGTCCTGTTGGAGCCAAGTCTCCGAGAGCGCTAACAGATCCAAGCCCTTGTCTATAATAAGTTCGTTTATGAGAAGCGATTTAGACGAGATTGATCTGACGTTCATTAAACCACATTTAACAACCCTACTGCTAGAACTATTTCTGTCTGTCTGAACTTTTATTAAGTTACTGTGTCTGACACCTAGGTCAGATTTCCTCGCATATAGTGCTTTAGACTTCAAGCGGGGAACACACACAGTTTCAATCTGACTAGGTTCTGAGGCTAGTAACTGAGCACACACAGGCACACACACACATGCACACACAGTTTCAATCTGACTAGCTTCTGAGGCTAGTAACTGAACAGATGGGGGCTCAGAGGTTGTGGCAGAGCAGCTCTGCACCCGGGCCTCAGTTCTGCATCGTCATTTGAGCCGAGCAGAACAGTTTAGAGCCAGGGCCAAATTCTTAGCCAAAAGGGATGTACCCGCCAACGTTGGGTGGATATCATCCGAGCGGATGAGACCGGGCTTTCCCCAAAAGGCACTCCAATTGTCAACATGAACAACACCACTTCGAGGGCACCAGCCAGACAGCCAGCGGTTGAAAGCCGAGTGTCTGCTGAATGCTTCTGCACTGCTAGTGCTAGGTAGGGGCCCAGAGAAGATGACAGTGTCGGCCATTGTGCTAGCCAGCTTGCACACGGCGGCGACTTGCAGCTTCAACACCTCGGACTGTTTCCGCCGAACGTCATTACCACCCGCGTGAATAACAATTCGACGGAAACGCTGCTTGTGGGTCATCATGAGCCTCAGATTCCCTTCAATATCACCAAGCCTGGCCCCAGGGAAGCACCGAACAGTGGCTCCTGGGATCTTAACACCTCTAACAATAGAGGAGCCAATTACCAGCGCATCAGCGACTCCATCGGCTCTCTCAGCAGCTCTCTCAGCGGCTCTCTCAGTGGGGCCTTCTTCCCCGCCCGGCCGTGCGGGGGCGCAGCCGGACAGAGCGTCCCAGCGATTGTAAATGCTAACAGGAGGAGGCCCAATGGGGAAACTACCAACAACACGTCGCCCTCTCCGAACAGTCACAAAGCCATCACTATCCTGGTCTTGTCCCAGCTGCGGAGGACGGGCTGGGAGGCTAGGCTCGCTAGTTCTCCTCTGCCTTTCCCTAAAGCTGCGCTCCGCTGTCCCTGAGGATACGGCCTGGCTGTAGCTAATGCTAGCGCTAGCTCGAGACTCCAGTGCTCGGAGACGCAGCTCTAACTCACTGACCCTGGATTCCAGAGCTACGACTACACTACACTTCACACATCTATCACTACCCTCAGAGAAGGATCCAGGGTTTAGACTCGCCATATGGCAACTCGAGCAGTAAAGGATTGAGGGAGAGACAGCAGCCGCCATAGTAGCGAGTTAGCGGCTAGGCTAGGCTAAGCTAGGCTAGGCTAAGCTAGTACGGATCCGGGCCCGCACAACAGACTCCGAGACCAGACAAACAACCGCTACCTAAACCTCAGCTACAGTACAGCTGACTCGGAGTGCTTACACAGTTAGCTTGGTGTACAATACGTGGATTTGTAATGTGTTTGTTAGTGCAAACAGAGAGCAGAGTGATAGCAGTCAAGAAACACGCTCACCGGATACAGGAAGTCACTACACTAACGAGACACAGTTAGTTGTTTACAGAGTAATCATCTGTAAACAACTTTTGTTTTTGTCATCAAAAACAAAAGTTGTTTTTCGTTCATCCATGCTAATATGAGGAACTTCTGGCACAAACATTTAACCTAAAACTTTTCTATATGTGTACATGAACCTGTTGTGCTTTTGTACGCCGTTTTCTGTCAAAACAAAAGTAGTGCCCAAAAAATATTTTTGTTAAATTTAAAAGTTAATTCTTTACATTCACATGGCACACAGATGAAAAGCATATTGAACTCTTGATACTTGTTTTACCATATATTTTCTACTTAAAACATGAAAACAAAGTAAAAAAGTTTATTATTATCAAAATAATGCATAATATTTCTTTGTAACTCTAGAGTTATTTTACATAACCAAATTGCTCATCTGGTCTTTGAACAGTGCAATCCCATAATACAACCACAGGGACAAAACATGATTTTGCCTTTTCTCATTCAAAGTTTTCACATTTCTTCAGTATTGGCTGTTACAGGGTCAATGTTTATCAATTTGAATATTCTCTTCTTTCTACATCAACACCAATAGCAACACTGATAATGCGCCCATCTCAAATACCTTTGTTACTGTGAATCGCAGTGAGGTGGCATCAATTTGGAATATTCTGTAAAGTTATAATGACTGCAAGGAAACAAGCTGGTGGGAGATCCTCCAGCCCAAGTTTAAGCAAGTCATAATAAAATAGGACTTTTTAATCAATGCCATTAACACAAGCACACGTTCCAGCGCGAACATTATGTGGGAAGACAGTAATATAAGCTTTTAAGAAGAGGTCCTGTTGGGGCCTTCCAACCACTTCTGTCTCTTTCAGCACGGTTGGTATAAAAACAGTAGGATTACCAATTATTGGAGCATTCAATGTTGCGTGGGGTTATTAAATCTTCACGATTCACAGCAAGAGGGTGAAGTAAACTTTCTAAAGTCTAGCAAAGGGATAACAAAAGGAATTCAAATAGAGTAATCATCTGTAAATGATAGGTATTGTTCACTTGTATAGGAACCGTAATTATTTGAAAAGCGCAGACAGTTGTATAAACAAAAGCATCACGATTTGGAAATTGACGTTTCATTAAACTGCGTGGCAAATCGCACACTCTGAGTTTGTCTTTTTCGAGCGGGAGGTCAGAGAATAGATTTGTGCTCATTGGATTTGCTTGTTGAATTATCTGAACCATGATAAGAAAATCACAATTACAATCTGAAATGCACGCGCTCTCAGGCATGAAATTCCTTGGTGAAAGTTCGTGAAGCGATGCAGCAATGTTGGGAGGATCCGAGCAACCTGGGAGCGGAGCCACTGGTCCTGTCATAATGGGATAGAAACAAGAAGATGATAATCCGTTGCCTGAGGTGCTGCTCTTTTCTGTACGCACTGACAAAGGCACTTGTATTCAGAAAACCAGCTGATTAAAACTAACAAGTGGAGGTCACAGCAAAGCCACGTTTATCATCATTTATCAGTCATCTTTATTTATGTAGCACATTCCCCAGACTAAAGTCACACAAACGCTTTACAATCACTGGTCCATTATTATCATATATTATTGAGGCCCTACCATCTGCTGTGTCCACTGCGCCCTAAAGCCACAGCGCCCGTCATCTACGCTGTAAGAACAGGCTACTACAAAGTCCTGTGGAAGGGGAAAGACTGATTCAAGACTATTTTGACATGAAAACAATTGAAGAATGGCTAGCCAAAGAAGGTTACCGACTACTGACATCAATATTTGGTAGTGACATGTGCTGATAGTGTGGGAAAGCCAAGACCAGGATGGAGAGTGCAGCTGGTCCTAGGGCTCTACAAAACTACGCAGGAACTATGCAGTGGGAGAAGTATCCCGAGGACTTTACATTGTCTTTGAAAATGAACTAATGACTGCTGAACGCTCACATTTTATCACAGCTGGAATGGCCTTAAAGCTAAGCAACATCTTCATGTTTGTGGTTGTAAACATGACTAAATGTTCATGTTCTTGTTCTATAATTACTTTTGCAAGACACTGCACCACTCTCCAGTACAGAAAAAGACAATCCCTGGTGAGCTGGTGATGGAAGCTCCAACTTGTAATGCCCTAAATCACAACAGCAGTCACCTGGAGGACTTTACAAAGTTGCTGGCTCACTAACAACAGATCAGAGATTCAAACAGCTCGAACACAGGAAATGCAATACTGACCAACACATAGGAGCCATTGGTCCATTAGGAGAGGGATGACCAATGTCTAGAAATGCTAATAAATGTTCTTTCTCCACTCTACAACCCAAAATCCCTCTTCTCTGCAGGCCCCCGCCCCCGCACAAATGTTTGCCTTTAAATGTAATGTTTCATTGCAATATATACACCAAAAACATTGCCTGTAATGGATGAGGATATACACTTTGCATATTTTTCAGAGCTGGACATAAAGCTTGATTTACGCAGCACTTTGAGCACATACTGCGTAAATGAGCCATGAATTCTGTTGCCAATACAAATGACCCGTGTCTGGCCGCATTCGAACTCGTTCCACTCCCATTAAAAAAGGCCACACAAGGACAAAGGGCCAAAACTCACATCGGCTCCGATTAGAACTAAGAGACTGCTTCAGGGTCAGTGTCCGGCTGTGTCTTTGTAGGACTACAGCTGCAGTTTCCAGCCCACTTGCCTTCGCCACATGTAATAAAAAGCTTTTATTCTCTGTGTTTATGAACTCTGGGAACTTTATGTCGACAATTTGTAATACTGATGTGACATATTGTCGTTTGGAGCTTAATAGTCACTATCATTTCTTTTTTACAGTGTCTTGTCATCATGTTATTGGCCGGTAGGGATTTGGAAACAGTAAAGTGCAGGATTAAATAGTAATGAAGAATGCCCCAAGGTTTAGCAAAGCGATTGTTGTCATGTCTATTCCCAGCTTGCTGCATCTGCTTGTGCTGAAGAGAACAATTTTATAAAAATATGCAAACTCTTTACTAGAATAAAATGGAAAAGATTTGTGTTTTAGATTAGATGCATTTAGTCTTAAATGCATTAAAAATATTAATGCAGCAATACAAAGTGACTTAGATTTTTTGTAGAACTGCAAAGCCGTGCGAACTTGAAAATAATGACCATCTTCTAGTTGGCGAAACACTGAAACAGTGAAAGAGTAAATTCAACAAAAATGAAGACATTTGTATAAACATCATGCATTACATATGTGTATTTAGGCTTTTATTATCTAGATAATCTAGGGGCGACAGTAGCTCAGTTGGTAGAGCACTGGTCTTTGGACCCAATGGTCGTGGGTTCGATCCCACCACGACCCATGTCAACTGCTCCCCCCGATGTCTGCTGTCGTTGTGTCCCTGAGCAAGACACCCCAATGTGCCTGAAGTCCCTGCTGAAAGATCAAGGCCGCATCTGTGTGAGTAGCAGCCATCTTCCTGTGGACCCACCACCTGTGGGAAGATCAGCGTGGGACTGGTGCTATGTGAATTGCAGTTCTGATTGCCACCCCCCTGACCCAGAAATGGAAAATAAAGGGATGTAAATAAAAAAAAAATGAAATTATCTAGATAATATTTCATGTTTTACAAAGAAGAATACTCCTTTAAAATGAGTCAGTTACTTTTGAATTAACCCTATTCGACACAATTCATATAAATAGGTAGCTGAGGCCCCCTAACATTGGTCGATGCAAAATACTTAACATAGAGGAATCCACAGGGTCATAAGGTCAAAATATGTATTATTTTCTAAATTGAATACAATTGAAGTTGCAGAAGTGATCTATAATGTGATTTACAAGAACTATCCAACATGGTGAGATGTAAATTCAAAGCACAGAGTTGTGAAGATCATAGTTTGTGAAACTGTAACTAAGAAGCATCACTTTTGTTTTAAAGGGAGAAAAAATGGCTCTGTCCTTGTGACATGTTTGTGCCATGAAGCGAAACACATCAAGGTCTGTATTCGACAAGGGAACAATGATATTAACTTTCGATCTTAATGTAACATGGCATTTTCAACTGCTTAAAGAACATTTCTCTAAGACAGACCGCTGAAAAACTGTGTTACTAATACAAGAATCCCAAATGATGGTAGTAAATTACACTTGAGCATGACATTTATTCACCATAAATTCCTAACTATATCTTTCTGACTCAGATGTTTAATGCTTTAGTCAGATTCATTCATTCATCATGCAGCAAACAACATCATAAATTACAAACACAGACTTTTCTCATGCCCCATTGGCTCTGCCTGCTCTGAATCTGAACCGCCAAACAGAGGCAGTGGAGTCCATCAGTGGAGTCCATCTGTGGAGCTGAGTGAATGGAAAATGTTGCTGGCCAGTGTTTTGCTTTTGTGTGTCAGAGAGAACAGTATTGTTTAAATATGGTCATGTAAACTGACACGTGGACCTAAGTAAATCACAAAGAATATACGCGCGTCTGACTGGACACAAAATTGTCAAGGGGCTCTCAAACTTGGCACATCAAAGAGTACGACGGTGGAATATTCTATTATCCTCCATTATCCCTTGTTCTTTCCACTACAATAAACCAGATGTAGTACTACACTTTTGCATTTCAGAAATAATTCCAAATATGGAGTTTTGCTGCAAAAGTACCCCTGTAGCCGCTTACAGTACTATTCAGAGCTATTATTAAGAACTATTGGAGCTCATTATTCACTATGTGCAGTCTATGACAGGGGTGCCCAAACTATTGTACTTGGCATCACCATAATGTACTGGCGCTGTTGAACCCCTTGATATTTTGATGAAAAAAGAGCTAAGACAACTACAAGAATAATACCACACATACTGTATATTATTTAAAATCTAAAAAATGACAATAGTATGGACCAAAAGGATGAAGTTTTTAAGGCATAGAAATTCAAATCCATGTTTTAACTATTGACATAAAGCTTCCAATAACAGAAATGTACACAAATCATACAACCATACAAAAACATATCTTCAACTATTCAATTCCACCAGTCAAACGTTTGTATTTCAACATGTTTTTAGTTTTTTTAATTTATTATTCATCCATTCATTAATTCATTATCTAAGTAAGTAAGTAAGTAAGTAATCTTTATTTCTATACCGCCACAATTGTTATTTTTTGGGCACTTGTCCTCTCACTCCACACAGAGATGGGAGCGGGATCTACACCTTTATTAGTCCATTTCGGGGTTGGGCAGAGACACAATGGCAGCAGACATCAGTGGGAGCAGGTCTCGTTTGGGTTAGGCTTTTCAATTCTTACACTTAGCATTTTTATTATTCCTAAGATTTAAATGAATAAATGTGTGATTTAAACTGGAACATTTATAGCATTATCCAAGCATTTCCAAAGATAGATAGAAACACCATAAACGACCTAAGATAACCAACAAATAGAAGAAAATGCAATCTAAAATTCTGCTCTCATATACACACCTAGCAGGGAATAGTTTGAACCCTTGTCTATATGCTTTGCCGGCACTGTAATATCACGGAAGAAAAAAAAAATCACAATGGGCGCCAGGTTTTAGTCAATACAGCCACATAGAGTACAAGAACAATTCTTCATAGCCTCTCCTTGAGTAGCCAGCTGAGTATGTGGCACAAATTACAGCCCTTGTTAGCTCTCTGTGCGTCTCTAGTGGAGGTCGACTAATGGGCTGGTTTTGCAGGAGGACTCGGCGGGAACAGTGATGCATCATGGGAGTCCTACAACCACTGGGCCACTGCGGCTCTTTCACAGCCACACAATTTGGGTTGTGTTAATTCTGGGTCATCTCATTACGCCTCACACCAGGGATCATAGTTGTTATATTCGGGGCTTAACTGAACGGTGACCCTAAATTGTACAGATATATCAATGTTCTGCACTGGCACCAGACGCTCTCTAATTATGTGTAATCTAAATAGGATTTTTGTTGCAGCACAAGTAAGAAAAATATGTTGACTGCAGTGTTAGGGAACGCAGAAAATCACCTGCTGTCATCTCAGCAGGATAAAACATGTGTCAAACTGATCAAGGACAGACAAAGACTCGCCTTGTTTAATAATGTAACAAAGGCCTGTGAACTATGGATCATCTGAGCTGTTAGGACGGCTTTTCAACATTTTCCCCAAAGAGTTACTTTTTTACAACAGAAATGGCAGAAGAAATTGAGTTAAAATGGTGAGCGACACTGCCAAAATCAACAAATATAAGGTATTACATTAGTGTGGTATGTTCTAAAAATCTTAATTCTACCATAATTTGACGGACATGAAAAATGTCTTCTGTTTCACAAAAATACAAATGTCTGGTATAGGGTAAACAAGAGGTGAGGGACAGGAGGATGCTAATCAAAGTCACAACACCTCTTACCCATGGATCTATAATAATAACTGGATAGGGTATTACTAGCTTATAGCTGTCCCACCCATGGGCACAGGGGGCGCTGTGGTGCTGCAGACTAAATTCACGTGGGCTACCCAGAAAAAAGTCCCATGGAACTCAAAGTAAACTAAAACAGCTCGACCTCAGCTGACAGAGAACCTGACAGAGAACCTGACAGAGAACCTGACAGAGAACCTGACAGAGAACCTACAGCTTTCATAAAGATCGGATTTTGGGGGGATTTTAGTGTCCCTTTTCATCCTGAACTTTACTGCAACAAACTCTGTTCCTATCCTTTCCGCTCTGACCCCGCTCTGATTGGTCAGAGCGCGGCCGAGCCCCTCTGTGCACGTGCATGAGAGCCACACACGCGTATTTGGCGCAAAGCATCATGGGAGCTCGTCCACTGCACAGAACCGGGAGGACCAGACGATGCCCAGATATAGGCGAGTTCTGCTAATCTCTCGGTCTCCGTGAAGTCCCATAAACTACTGAGCACAAGCCATTCATTTGAATAGGGCGCCATCTTGGATCACCGGGGCTTGCTCTCACCCTCTGCACAGGACTGTAAAGGAGGTGAGGAGCTCCTTCAGTGGAA
Source organism: Knipowitschia caucasica (assembly GCA_964034765.1). Taxonomy (NCBI): domain Eukaryota; kingdom Metazoa; phylum Chordata; class Actinopteri; order Gobiiformes; family Gobiidae; genus Knipowitschia; species Knipowitschia caucasica. The sequence continues at coordinate 30,584,472 of OZ035841.1, forward strand.
GACTGAGGCACCCTCAGTGCACGCAGGAGCGCTACCGCAGGGCCTTTATCCTCACCGCTGTCCGACTGTACAATAAGTAACTTTAAGTTCACTAATAACCTGCACTAGAACTGAAAAATTCTTTGGGGAGCGACCTGGGACAGGTTTGAGACCCATGTGTTACAGCATTTAGAATAGCAGTTGCCAGGGAGCCAAGTGGCATTTCATCTGGAAAGTTATCATCAAGCCCATACAATAATAAAACATATGACATTAGGTGCAATTTACTTTTTGCATGTTATGACAATAGAATTAAATAACTATTTTGTTTTTATTGACAAGAATGGAAACTTTTGTGTCGATGTGAGCCAAGACCCTGCTGCTACAGAACAGAAGTGAGGTTAGCAGTTGGATTAAAATACAGTTTTTGAACGTGCAATCATTTATGGAGTATGGTAATTGGTGGTTATTCTGAGCAATAGCAGGTCACTTGACTTGTTCCTCTTTGATGATATTAAATGGTAAAGTTTACAACAGGGAAAGTCAATGATAGCAAGTCGTACAATTGCCTTGGCAGCAGGTTAGATTGCTGTGCTGATGCCTGATATTCTTTCAAATGTACAGCTATTCTTGTTGATAATTGTTGGTAATTTTAAAGGGCCTCGTTCTTCGACTATGAGGATTAATTTAGCTTGTTATAATATAATGGAGTAACATACGTTCTTGAAGCCACGGTAGAGGATCTGTAGCTCTTTGCGGGAGAAGCGCGTTTGGGCCTCCAGCTGCTCCAAGCCCTCCGGACGATGGCGGACCGTTGACAGTTCAAGTTCATCCTCAACACTGTCTGGAAAAGAGAAAGGCAAATTTGTTCTTGTTTTTCTTATAATTCTACCAATTTAAAAAAAATCTAAAGTCAATTATTCTGTGTGACAATATACAGCCATTAACACAATAATGTAAGTAAGTAAGTAAGTAAGCTTTATTTATATACCGCCTTTCACAGACCAGAGTCACAAAGCGGTTTACAATTGTTATTTTTTGGGCACTTGTCCTCTCACTCCACACAGAGATGGGAGCAGGGTCGCCGAACAGGAGGCGCATGCCAGACCTATTGTACATATTTTTAGTGGCAGGGTAAACCGGAGTACCCGGAGGAAACCTACGCAGACACGGGGAGAACTCCACTCAGAAAGGCCCTGGTCCGGCCGGGATTCGAACCCAGGACCTTCTTGCTTAGAGGCGAGAGTGCTATCCACTCAGCCACCGTGCCGCCATGTCTTTTGTTTGCCTGGCCTGCCAAACGATATGCTTTTTCAAAGACATATAGTCTGGGAACGAGCTTGATCTCAGCGAATTCCCGGTGGGCGTGGTTGACAGACTGCATCAACCAATTAGATGCATACAGGATATGACGCAGCAACTAGCGGCACCCAAGCCGTTTCAGTAAACACAAAACAAGGGATGGCGGCATGTCAGCTAGTGCAAATGTAAACGACTGCTGTCGATTTTGTAAAAAAAATTTAAAGATACGAGGAGTTATTAGCAACTCAAAGGTGAAAGGAAGTCCCGCCTCTCGGTGCGTGATTGGACCGATGTGGGTAAAATCGTGAAATGATAGGCTAGGAAGAGGTGTCCAGATGGTTCTTCTTTTGAACAGAAAGGAGGAGTGTCTGGCAGGCCAGGCAAGTCTTTTGTATGAACCATATAAGCATGGAGCTAAACTTTTACCAAACATAACAAGGGCCATATTAGTGGAGGTGTAGAATGCAATCGCTGTACACTGCCTCATGCTTGCTTTTCAAATGTCCAATGAGATTTGTTGTGTTAAATGATCTTGAAGCAGTCCCCCCTCTTGCACTGCAACTGCACAACAGATCTTTTTCTGATATAGTAAAGTTTTGCCACACGCCCGCCGCCACCTTCTTTGTTTCTTCTACTGAGGAAAGTGCGCGGACGCTCTCCACCGGTATCTACTGGCAGCCTGCATCCCTAATTTCTATTGAACTGTTGATTGTACAATAGAAATGCATAGTCTCTAACTAGGAGGCAAGACATATCCAACATTAACACAAATCATGGTTTTTGCAGAACAAAACCAGAACAAGTACATTCAAGACAAATGTACTTTATTTTAACCACTATGTCAAAAAAAAACACTACAACTATTCTCTTCTATAGCTCTTCTTGAAGGTTTATCAGAGATTATTTGCTTATTGGTAATAAGGTATAGGTGAAGCCATTTATCATCAAAATAACCTGTTTTTTAATTCAATTAGAATGATAACAGACACTACTTTTCTGACCCAGATTAGAAGTTTACACTTCCCAGTTCTCAATAGCGTATATAGCCCTTGGAGTCTTTTGTGGTAGTTGTGGATGAGGTTTTCCTCTCTGATGGTAAAGCTGTTCAATCTTTTTGGCAAAAAGCCACCAGTTCTTGTAGATTCTACATGAGATCTCGCCAGTGCGGCTCATATAGTGCTAACCCATGTTTTAATTTAAAAAAAAATAGACTTACTAAACTGTATACGGTTTCACACAACCACTAGCTCCAAAATATGAATAATGAAAGAGAATATATGAAAGTTTTCCATACACAGCCATTGTTCTTGATGATGAAGGCTGCTGAGTTGCGTAATGGATTGTAATGAAGCCAGCTGCTGTCTGACCCCGTCTCGCCCTGGGCACTAGGACTCGTCCGTTTGGAGAAGGCCCTTCATAGCGCCTCGGTGTGACACGGTGTCCAAACGCCTCATTATCTCCTGAGCTGCTATCGGCCAGAAGCCAAAGACCACCTCTTTTAATAGACGACAATTACCCTGCTGTTGTTTGGTCAAGTGTTTAGGTGATGGTAATTACAATAAATAAAGGCACACCCTGGGTAAGCTTTCTTTATGTGATGCACTTTATAAAGCTTGGACCAATTTGAACACTTATTATGGCCCTTGTCTTTTCAGTTGTGTGAGGATTTCTGAACACTGTTTGAATCCAGCAGTATTGAAAGATCACAATGCCGTGCCCCGCTGATCTACTGTAGGCGCTTTTGTGTGGGGGTCTCAGAGCAGAGAAAACCTGGTTCTGATCCTGGTCCGTGGCACACGCTACTGCAAGCACTAAGGTTGATATTTTTGTTAAAATAAAAAAAACAAAAAACAAATTCTGCCTAATAACCCACCTACACACAGGTAAATCTACAAAGAAGAGAAAATCTATTATTCACACTGTTTTGAAACGATGTTGCGCAAGAAAACTTAACAAAAGGGAACAGACATTTGGCACTTTCTTCTTATTCAATCGAAATAGAAGTGACAACAACAGAGACACACAGAAAGCCTTGGACGAGCAACTTGCTTTGATTACTGGATGACGGCTTTTTGGCTGAGGAGCAGGGAAAGAGCCTCCGGAGACGCGCTCTCAATCCGTGCTTGTGCACAATCGCGGGGTAACCTGGGAAATACATGACTGAGGGGTTACCCGGGCAACGGCGACGCAGACATTCTGATAAGGGCTCATGCAGGAGGTCGACGAGGACAAGACAAATGGCTTAAAATGAGGGGTTTTTTTCACCACAACAACATGGATTATAAGGTTCTTTTCAGACACCTAAAGTATATGTATTGGAGAAAAAACTGCCAGCTCTCTCCTTCCAAACTCTAAAAGCAAGAGCTATGACTTTCCTAGAGAAACCTCCATGAATTTGAGGAGCTTTTTAAACCACTTTAACACTCTGAGTCTACCTCATGAACTAGTTTCACATTGTAATATGAAATATATATAATTTGAACTGTATTCTAGTTTCCTGAGTTCCACCTGTATTTACATGCTCAAGCATTTACTTATTGCTTAGTGTCATAATAAAATAATTATGCTTTGGTTTTACAGTATTTGGTGCTTTTCTGGACACTCACCATGACATTGTTCAATCACTCCATACATAGTGGTGGTGAACTACAACTGTAGCCCCAGATGCCCAGGGGCAGACTGATAGAAGGTAGAAAGGTGATCTGTGTAAAGAGAATGATTCCTGCACATCGTCTTACTTACTTTTTTTGTAGTTTTTACTTGTACTATAAATGTCGCACTCCCAATGAATCCTTTTTATTTTGCAAGTACAACGGTGTGCAGGAATCATTCTCTCTATTCAACTGTAGTCTGTACAGGCCTCTCCTCCTACGCACCCGATCTGAAGATACTGATGTGCGAATCCTCACTCCAGACAGTTGATCTGTGCCATTGGACACTACGACCACCACAATCCTTCTTGTACACACCAGACTCATATGAGGAATCTCTGGCAGAAATCGTCCCCTCCTCCATGCTCGTTTCTCAAAGTCAGTAGACCTTGGACAAATCCACTACGACGTTATGGAGAGAGTAGCTTTTTAAATTCAAGTATTGCCTAAAATTGTGTTTTGGGAATAATCACAGTCAAATTAGTTCCTTATTACCTCTAGAGAAGCGTGTTTCATTACTTGCAGTAAATTCATTCATATTTATTCAATATTACATTACATCTGTAAGTGTAAGTTTGTGTAAGTACTGTAGGTTAACATTCTATAACATGATCAAAGTAAATGATCAAAATCTACACAAATAATTGTTCGTTAAATTGGGGGATTTGAGTTTTCCAGAAGCAGTATGAGCTAGAAGTTCAAGGTTGCCCAAATATGGCACTCCTGGTCTTATGTTTGGGATAAGTATTTCAGTGGGTTACATGACTTATTCACAAGCGAGTGCACTGCCGACCATCAGTGTAAGAGACAAGGCCTAAATATGATCTGGTGGCTGTAACCTCACCAGTGTCATTCTATCTGTCATCTGAAGTAAACCTTTTCACACTCAGCCAAACACGCTGGAGTCTCTAACTCTGATGCAGTCTGGAATATAAGTCCAATCAATTAAACTTTCAAAACAATACATTATGAAAAATGCAATCACTAGTTTTCACATGAAAGTATGTTTGACCTCTGCCCCATTTCTCTTACAGAAAATTGAAAAAGACAGGACCACCCTCACTCAGCCAATTGGGAGATTTGACTCTCAGGATTCATTCTTATATGTATGCAAAATATAACGTGTTCTAAAAAGATTAAGACAGCATGGTCTTGTTTGTTCACAACATTTTAGTTTTACAAGACTATTTCTGTCGGGTCAAATAACATGTGGCCCAAAATACAAAATAGAAGTTTAAATCAATGGTAACAATAGTGCTAGGGAGTAAAAAAAACAAAAAAAACTGGTATGGCTCATGAAGCAGTGTGAAAGTGATTCAGTGCTACATACAAAGCATCCCGCTCAGAGCTGTTCTAATATTGTAAGTCGTGATGACAGCATGGGGGGGTTAAGCTCATAATGGCCGCAAACCATTTTTCATTAAAGCCTACGGTTAATTGTGTGCCTTGACTTTAGAATGGGAAAATTAAGTGAAAATGAAAGCTCAGCATGTTTGTAAAAATCGGTGCGGGGCATTTCCTGACACTATGCCTGAAGTCGTAAATTATAAATTAGTTTATTTTAAAATTATGTTGCAATGAACTTGCATAAAACGCAAAGGAAGCATTAATGTAACCTACAACTTGGACCATGGAATTCTTTGTCTTGATACAGATGATACATTACACTGTTTAAGTCATATTACTAAGTAATCAATATAGATTTGAGAGATTATACAGCATTTTCCCTGAATTTTAAATTTACCTTTAGTTTTGAAAATGTTTTAGAGAAGCAGTGTGCAGCAATAATACAATGTATTATTATTATTATTATAAAACCAGTGCATCATTACCAACTAATTGTACCGTCAAAGTTCAGAATCGTGTTACATGTGTGTGGAAAAGTGTCTATGTTCAAGTCCTTAGTGCTACCGTCGATAACACAATACATTTTGATTTGTGAGGTGGCATTTTTCTCGTTAGCCGCTTGACACGCACCTTCAATAAGAAGAAGGGAAACTAGGTTTTCACGAGTCCTCTGTCAAACACTGGGCCACACAGATGTTGGCTTTGTTAGCAAGATATATTAACTTTGACAACCCACTGTGGCCATTAACGTACAATACAGCCATCAATTCTAACACCTAGGGACAACACAGTGTTTACTGTTCTGTGAGGAACGATGATACACTCTCATCCAGTTTGTCACCATTAGAAAGAAAGCTTGAATGAATGAATAAATAAATAATAAATAAAACATCTTTGAAGAGGAATAATGCTTAGCATGAGTGGCAGAGGCAGTAATCAGGCAGGGGAAGAGCGTGCCGTCATGGCTGTCTGATTAATATTTGGCCTTTGGGTGTATTGACAAAGTGGAGCTGACGTTTGGTGTGTGTTTTGCATCTGGAGGGAGTGTCTTGCTGGGCACACGACCAAAGGGTCTAAGGTCAGGTTATAAATGGAGAAGAACTGTAAACATAAAGGGCTGCGTTTATCATGTATAGGTTGAATTCATTATTTTAATGTATGTTTTTAAAAAAATATTGTAAAGTGAGCGAAGCATTGGGGTGCACATTGATAACACCATATATCTTTTATTGTAAGGAAGAAATGTCAAATTTTCAAACGGTCTATTTTTTTGGGTCCATTAAAGCTGCAGTGCCCAATTTTGGAACTAAATAAGTTAACTATGTATTGAAATACTCCTATAGCTCTCAAATCAGTTTGATTCTATAACTACTTTTCCAATGCATGTGTTTTTGAGCTCTGTCACAGCTTTAGAGCAGCTTATTTCAGGCAGAAAAGTGAAAGTCAGTGCACCATCACTCAATTTGCTTTCAGCCTGAAGTGTCAAAGAATTACTCACAGGGCTCTTGCAAGGCTTTAAAGCCAAAGTAACTCTTTTTGTAATTAAAATTACCTCCAGTCTAATGTTATCAATGAATAAAAACTAACATTTACCCACAACAGAATATTTTGTTACTTTGGTGTTGTTGTCTTGAAATCCCATTGTATAGGTTGTGGTTATGTGACATCACAACATTCCAACGAGCTTAAAGTTTCAAATTGTGGTGGAAGGCAGCATAATGATAATTTGGCAGACTTGGGAATCAAATCACTATCAAAAATAATGATCTGGAATGATTTGGACAATCTCTTTCAACATTTCTTTACAAGAAAAGGCTTCTTTCCAAAAATAATTGAATTGACACCTGCCCTCCACCGGATTTAGAATTCTAAAACATGAACGCAAGCTACTGAAATAGGTTATAGTTATGCGGACGGTTGACGTGCACACACACAAACGGAGCCATGCCCATGTCCTTTTGCCTCCCTGGAGAACAGCCAATAAACTGTAGTCTGCTTCTATAATAGCATGTCACAGCCGAGTGTACAGCTCATCAGAAATGTAATTCGCAGCAGCCCAGGAGAAACAAAGCTGCCGTAGACATGTTTTTACCCCGCGGCGATACAAGCTAGCAAGATTGAGAAGGATATAAAGCCATGAAATGCCTCAGCAAAATGTAAATACCTCGGGACTGAGAGTAACTAGCTTCCAAAGACTATTTCTGCATCCAAGTTCACCAAAGTACCTCCTCCCTTCATCGTACTTGCTTCTTCCGTTTATGGTCTTTGTGGCATTAAATTTGACCTAGTAGCACTAAAATAATGTCTGAAAGGTGTGATATTTCTTTCAGTTTTGCCCAAAGACAATTTAAACCCTCTGTTCACTTTCCTCTTGGCTTTCATTGAGCCAAAGTTAAACTCAAACTTGTTTTAGGTACTATTGACTGACATTGACAAGTACTGTACATTCCCCAAGCTCAGTAAAAGTCACACTCACTATTTTGGGCTTAAAAAAGGTTCACTACTCTCTACGATCCTGAGGTTTTTATCTTGATATTGTCTTTGTAAATCCAGATATGACCCAGAAGGATTTCCTATATTCAAATTCTGTAAATGTCTATGCTTTTGCCTCGTCTCAGTCAGTTTTGAAGGACGAGGAAGGACTTTTAAATGAATTTGGATGCAGCCCCTGGAAGAAACTTCGTCCTCATCAGTATGGCTCAAAACGACCTCATCAGTCACCATTAGATTTCCAAATTTATCTCGAGAAAGTAGCACGGAAAGTCAATAATTTTCAATCCATTCAATATAAAAACAGAGAAGGAATATTTAATCAACCCATATCTTGAGTCAAGTATCATCCCTCAACAACAAAAATGCGTGCATACGATCGATATAGTCTCGGCGGACCCCAATGCTGAAGCAAACAGTTTGATGAAGTGCACAGTTGCTGAGTCGGCGCCTTTTTCTCATGCTCTCGTACACTGGAGTTAAGGGCTAAGCAATAAGGGCCAACTTCACATGGGAGAGATGAAGCTATAGTCAGTGGAACAACTTCATTAAAATGCATTTTTGGTGTGAATAAAAGTAGATGTGCTGTGTTAAGTCGCTGGTGACTTGTTCCCGCTGATATGTTTGCTCCTGTTCCTGCTTTGTCTGATATTTGCTATAGAAGTTCATATCTTGTATTTATTATATTGCACTACAGAGGGTTGGGTGTTTGATGGTTACAATTCTCAAGCAAGTGACATGTTTTCTGGTCCATTCACAAAGTTATATTAGTTCTGGGTGGAGGTCTCTGGCTTTCTCAGGGCCGATACCAATAAATAGTCATCAAGGACGCACATAACCAGTAATTTATTTGCTGAAAATGTTGATTAAAGGTGCTGTATCTTTGGGTTATAGTGTCACACCTTATTTCCCACAGGCCACTCTAGTTTTACTTTGATTTTCTCCTGTCTTTCACCTAGTGTTCTCTAGAGTCTTTCACATACTCGAAGCTACAGGGATGTTTTTTACCTTTGCAGCCCTTCTATATTTGCAGAAATCACAACTGCAAAGCGGCTACATAAACGAACCGTGATCCACTGCGCATGTGTGGACGCGTGATTAGTGCTGATGAAAAACAATCTATCGTAGAATCTCTATAGTTACTTTGAGTCCTTATTTGAAATGCCAAGAACAGAATAAAAAAGGTTCTTTCTAAAAATTATTACACATCCTCCTCCTTTTTTCAGCTTTATAACTCCCACTAGTGCACACACAAACACACACACACACACACACACACACACACACACACACACACACACACACACACACACACACACCCACACACATACACACACACACACACACTACTCCTCCAGCTGTACCTTTGTTGTTTATTGTACTGTAACCAACAATGTATTATCACTGTTGTCACTGTTATCTGTATTTTGTGTCTTTTCCTGTATGCTTGTCACTCTGATTGTGATAAAAAAAAATTAAAAAAAGATTACACATCACATTGTATGGATGCACATTCTGCAAAAGAATATTTTTCATCGAGTTACAAAATGTTTTTCTCATCAAGAACAGCCATGGAGTTGTGTTTTCGCTTCATCCATATCATAACTCGTGGCACTGAGGGGTGCAAACACATCCACAATCCATACAAATCTGACACTATGACAATGCTTTCTTCCTTCAGGCAAAAGTATTGTCTCTAAAATAGTTTTTGGGGATTTCTTCAGTAAATACAATTGCATGCATTCCACTAGATCTAACAACGTAAGATTAACATTAAAAAAAAAATCTACTTATATACTTCTATTTGGGTAACAAGCATACGAATCAGCCAAGATTCATATTCAGAATAATTTTATGAATCAAGTACAGTGAAACAAATAATCAAAGCTTTGGTAACTTGATTTTGGTTGATGTTGAATGTCCTATATTGTTTGGCAAGCTGAGCAATTTCCCGCTTGGAATGAAGAAAACATGGCTGTGCTTGAAACAACTGCTTGATCTCTTTCAGGTAATATTGTTTTAAAGTTGCACTACTTTCACACAACTTTCTTCCCTGGAACATCTTCCGCAGTAAGTCATATCTGTGAAGAGGAGAGCCGACCCAACGTGAAAATGCAGCAAAAAACAACTATAATGAAATATTGTCCAAGTTTTAGAAGCTGACAGTAAATCCCATCAGACAAGTTGCACATTGCACGTTTATATTTTTTCCAAATTCAGGCAATGCTGAACCTGTTTTCCTGTCTCTATTTTTTGCAGTCATTGTTTTGCTCTTCGTGGGAGAGATCTTTCCTGCAGATCCCTGATGCGACTGGACTTTAATCTAGGCCAGGGCTCAGAGGGGGCGCACCTTTCCGTGTGGCAGTTTACACGCTTATATTACAGTCGGCCTCAGTCAGAAGCTTCATTAGTGGTTGTACAGTGAGTGGTAACCGACGCCTAATTAATTGCGTCTCCGTGACCTCTATGGGTTTCACTTAATGTTCAGACCAGGTAATACGGACACCCCTGTAAATAATGAACAAGAGTAGGAAAAGCTGCCTTTAGTTTATACAAGAATATAGTCTGACCTTAACCCACCGTGTATTTTTCAGAGACCAGGCATTGTGAATAATTTAAATAAATCCATGTACAATTGAAGTGCGTGTTTTGTTAATGTTTCTTTTTTATGTCTAGCTGTGAAAGTGCTTTTGTATTCGGATTGATCGCGTTATGGATCGTCTGAGTCAATATTACAATGTATGACAATATTCTAAAGGTTTTCTGTGGAATAATTGTTGTATCTTTAAGTGGCATTTTCTCTTTTTTTTCCCGCAGATATTTTTTTTTCATTTTCATGTATTCATTTAGAGTAGTAATAGTTACATTCATACATTAATCATATGTTAGCCTAGCGTACATATAGACAGGCAAGACAAAGAAAATTTATTTGAACTACAAGGTCAATTACACAATGTAAACTTATTTTTCACATAAAAAGTTGCATGCAGCACCTTTAAACCAACAAAAACAAGTTAGTTGTATGCTGACACTGAATGGTGAAGTCTAGTTACAGTATGTAACATGTATGTGTCATACATGTATGTATGACATAGTTTCTAAATTTCTAGATACATTTCTAAATCTATAATAATGAGCCACAAGTGTCAGATTCTCATTACAGCAGATATGTTACGTCGTCTTGAAGGATCTTTAATTGTACACATATTAATACGTATCTATTCGCACAATGCCATCTGGGTAAAATCACATCAACATCATAGTGCAAGTAAAAGCCTACAGCAGCCATTCCCAAACTCAGTAACACTGAGGCCCCCTTAAAAATCTGACGGGTCTGCGTGGCCCCCCAAAATAATAACCAAGAAGACAACATTAAGAATAGGCTCTTCTGGTTATTTTATTTTGGGGAAATAGCCTCTGCTACAAACATTGTAATACAAAAATGATTACAGTGGATTATTCAAGTCAAATAATGAACACAAATATTTTAATATTACAAACAAAACATTATAAATTTAACATTAAATAATTATATTATTTTTTTTTATGACCTCCCGCGGCCCCCCTGCAGTACCGGGCCGCGGACCCCACTTTGGGAGACACTGGCCTACAGTATAGAATGTGATGGTTATGAAGGTAAGACTGAGGGAGGGCTAAAACTCCTCAGACTGTCAGTCAAGCTGCGTAGGGAGTCAGTTTGCTGGGAGAAGTATGGTAACTTGAGCACTATCCTCTCCTCCTTCCTACTCTTATCTGCATCATTAAGATTTTGACTGTAGTGTGTTCATTGCTATTCACCCGTTGTCCCATTGTCTGTTTCATTACACCTGCCTGGGAGCGCTTCAGTCCTGCACCGGACTTGTCCATGCTCTGCGGCTGCTGCGTGGCATTGGTCCACGTTCCGTAGCTTAGGTCCTGGATCTATAGCCCGTCCGTCCGAGTAGGAGCAGATTCCTCTCTCAATATGTGGGTCTCCCCGAGGTTTCTCACTTTTTTTTTCCCACTGGGTTTTTGTGAGTCAACATGTATGGACATTAATCAACATTCATGATCATTGGTCTCTCCCTATGGACCAATACATATGTGTATATTTTGTGTCTTAACTGTTGATTCTCTGATCTGTGTTGATGATTTCAATGGTTTTCTTAAGTCCTCTGAGATGACTTCTGTTGTGATTTATGGCTATACAAGAAGAAGTTGTTGTTGTAGGGACTTCATTTTATAAGCAACATTTAATTAAACAAGCTTCTATAGAGTGCAAAAAGTGCATTTGTAACTTGTATTCGACCACAATATTAACACTGTATTTTCTCCAGTAAAGATGGGCTCCTAATATAGCCCTGTTCAGCTCCACCAACCCATCCACCACCTGATCCCTGCATATCAGCTTCAGCATCGGCTCCATTTAAGGCTACGATTAGTAAACTTGGCTGAGGCACAAAGAAGATCACATTTGCCTGATAATCAATATGTACTGTTCAGACTCTCTTTGGTGTGTGGTTCTTCTGTCCAAGATTGCCTCAATTTTTGTCCCATGTTTGTGATGGAGTGTCTGTGGTGTCTATATGTGAAATACTGAAAACGAGAAATGTAATTGTGTTTGTCAGATTGTATAAAACAGTGATTAGGTGAAAGAATATGTTTTTAACTTATTGATGACGTTGAGTTTACACGTTTTGATATTTGTCAGTGATTGTTAAAACTTGCATGTTTGTTAACCTTTGTGTTCCACAGAGAAGAAAAATCAGACAGTGGCACTTAATCAAAAGAACTATAGGGACCTTAATTATACATACATATAGTTATTAAATAGAACCTGATTAAACTTGAGGTACCTAACTTTGAAACCGCAAACTTGTAGTGACTTGTAACTAAATCCATCAAACTAGTTCCTCACTCACAAAACGGTTCAATCACTAGTTTTCAAAGCTATGTATTTTGAGTACCAGTTAGTTACCAGCCAAAAGCGTCAAATAGTGACTTACAGGGATGTTTTTTATGAGAAGGCAAAAGCTAAAATGTTTACTAATAAGATGACGATGGCGTGTTGTGGTCAGTGGTGGCGGGTCGCGGCTCAAAAGTGGCCAAAATGACGTGCGCTGACATGCTTACAATACCACCCCAGCCCGATGGGGGTGGACCCGGGAAAAGAATTAGCCAATGCTTCCGTCATCAATAATTGGAACAATATCTGAACTCTGAACATTGTAAAAAGCGCTTTGGGGGACCTTGGTCTGCAAAATGCGCTATATAAATAAACATTACATTACAATGCTAACATACATCGAATATAGCATCTTCTTACCTCTTGAAAAAGTCTTTACAGGATGGTTCAAAAGTTGGCTCTTGGCCCAAAGCTCCGTTCCACATGTGTGTCAATGCTGAGGGGAGTGTTCTGGACCAGTCTAGTTTAGTCGCTGTGAATTTTTGAAGTCACTCGTTTAAATGAATGGGGCTCGTGCAGCTGACACATGCACAGATGCGTTTTTTCACATTCTCCAGCCATTTTGAATCCATGAAAGCCCAATTTTTGGCCCATTAGTTAGAACAGCGGAGATAGGGGTGACTGCTTCCGTTAATATATACAGTCTACGGTTATGGTCCGATTTGTTCACAACATTTTACTTTATAGTTTAGCCACAGACACACACGCAACTATTTCTGTATGAACAAAGTTTTATGGGTGAGTGGGCAAGTTAGGTACCCCAGCTTTAACATTGGATGATTCCACGATTTTTTTCCTGTAACTATGACAATATTTGACTTTGGATAATGACAAATTGGTTCAAACCATCGTCACACAAAAGTGGCAGAAAATGAAATGTCTGACTTCAAAAGGAGACTTAAATTCAAGTTAAACTCCGACCACAGCAAGACTTTATCATGGCTTGAGGCACATATATAATCTCCACTCGTTTTCAAGGACTCTTGAAGTATCTTCTTTGAGCGATGAGATGCAGTGGCTGCTATCTCCGCATCTCAGAAGTCGTCCGTCACTGCAAGTTAAAATAATCATTCCCTTGACACTATGCGATATCGTGGAAGTTTCACAAAAATACGACGACAGAGCCTGAACCCTGAAGACACATAGCCTGATAAATGCCAAAGGGACGTGTTTTATGTGTGTGCTTGTACAGTTAACAACCAGAGACGAAGCGGCCGCGGGGAACATGCTCCCTTAAGGATCACAGTCTTCCTGCAGTACTGCAGGGCTGCTCTGCAGTACTGCAGGGCTGCTCTGTGCACCTTTTTAGTAAACTTTTAACAACTTTTTAGCGCGTTTTTATTGTTCAGTTTTTTAATATATCGAGTCGGTCACTGTGCTCCTCCGAGTCCCGCAGGAGTCGCGTCCATGTGCTCCTCCCGAGTCCCAGCAGGAGTCCGGTCCCTCGTGCTCCTCCGAGTTTCCCAGCAGGAGTCGGTCCATGTGCTCCTAAGAAGGAGAGGAGAGACCTGAGGAACAGGACTAATGTGATGGTACTTCCTGGTTTAGTCAGGGACTCAAGCTACAAATCATCTCTGTGGATTAGAAAAACAATAATCAAATACCCTCTTCAGATGCTTATGCTGGAATATGTGGAAACGATAGGGACTAAACAACATGCTTTTGTCATAGCCTGTATGCTAACCCGCTACACTCGGGTCGCGACAACCTGCGGCCCTTTAGTGCTCCTCGAGTGGCACCGGGACCTTTTCAAAAATGTCTGGAAAATGGAGTGGCAGGGCTATATATTATTTCAAGTTTGAATGTGGATTTTGTAGGAGGGATTACATTCTTAACGTTTTTAAAATGCTGTGCATAAGTACTTTTTCAACATTTCTGTCACGTAGTGCGTCATATCCCGGTGACGCAGCTCGCGCCAGGCGGCCGTTGTAAAAACAAACGGCGTGTGGGCAGAATCCCAAAGCTAAAGAAACAAGAATGAACCATATCAGTCACCTGCGGACAGGGCTGCTTAATGTCTGCGTCTAATGAGAAGTTTTGTTTCAACACGAAGAGCAATGAACACGCTAAACACCGTTCACGGTGATTACGTGAAGGATTCATTCATCTTAAAAGTCAGAGCACCTATTTTCAGACTTCAAATCCTCCGCAAAGACCCTGAAAGAAAGGGCCAGGATAATTATTCCGCTCCAGCAACTTAAGCCTGTGATCATATGAACGACAGATGATGCAGGTGAAACTCGGAGCCAAAAATCAGATTTATTTACTGTATTCTCTACAATTCATGAAAGCAACAAAATGGAAGTATAAGTTAAAGCAGAGTTGTCCATGGTGCGTCATTCTCTCCAGGACAGCAGTGAAAACAAATTTGATTATCATGACATGTTTTTATGCATTTGTAGCCTTACTTTGACATTAGATATTAGGTAATCTAGCTACATAACATTTGATGCCCGTGGGTACCTTCATAAAAGCCTGTTATTACAAGGCTGTTATTTTTGTTTTTTGCGGCTCCAGACAGATGTTGTTTTTAGTTTTTTTTTGTCTAATATGGCTTTTTGAACTTTTGAGTTGCCGACCCCTGCGCTAACTCAAGGAAGCCCAATAGAGAAGGGCTCATGGGCAAGGTTTTGTTCCAACTTGCTCCTTGATCTCATTGGACTTAACAGAAAGCTGGACCTGAGAACTGACTAAAACGTGATGGTTCTTCCTGGTTTTACATAATCATGTTTTTTTTCTTTGGTGTGAAGATCAGAGGAATTCTCGCCTTTAAGGGACAAAACAACGGTTTATCTTATCTTAGAGGAAAAAGTATGGGTTTTTTGGTGAGTGTAACACCAAACCTGGTCCACATCACCAAAAAACTCAAACTTTCTTAAAGATAAGATAAACCGTTGTTTGTCCTTTAAAGGCGAGAATATCTCTGATCTTCCACACAAAGAAAAAACCATTGATTATGTATAAACCAGGAAGCACCATCTCGTTAGTCCAGTTCTCCGGTCTTGCTTTTCTGGTAAAGTCAATTAGGGGAGTCAGAGCACAGTGAACAAAACCTTGCCCAGCGCACTTCTCTATTGGGCTTCATTGAGTTAGCGCAAGGGGTCTGCAACTCAAAAGGGTTCAAAGAGCATATTAGACAAAAAAAAACTAAAAAAAACAATCTGTCTGGAGCCGCAAAAACAAAAATAACAGCCTTGTAATAAGGCTTATATGAAAGGTACCACGTGGCCTCAAGAAATGTATTAGCTATATTTAGCCTATATCAACTGACAAAAGTAAAGGCTACAAATGCATAATAAAACATTCATCGATTATCAACTGTATGTTTTCACTGCGTGTCCTGGATGAGAATGACGCAACATGTGACAACTCTGCTTTAACTTTAACTTCCATTTCTTTTGTACTTTCATGCAATTGGTAGAAATACAGTAAATAATCTGCTTTTTGGCTCCGAGTTCACTACTGCATCACTAGTTGTTCAATTGATTCCACAGGCTCTCTGAAGTTTGATTGGTGTTGGAGCGGAAATTAATATCCAGGCCCTTTCTTTCATGGTCTTTGCGGAGGATTTTGAAGTTCTGAAAATCAGGTTCTCTGACTTTAAGATGAATGAATCCTTCCACGTAATCACCGTGAACGGTGTTTCGCGCGTCATTGCTCTTCGTGTGAAACAAAACTTCTCATTATGACGGCAGACATTAAGAGCCCTTCCTCAGTGACTGATATGTTCATTCTTGTTCTTTAGCTTTTGGGAATCATGCCCACACGCGGTCCGGTTTGTTTACAACGGCCCGCCTGGCGCGAGGCTGCGTCACGATATGCGCACTACCGTGACAGAAAAATGTTGAAATAGTACTTATGCACGCATTTTAAACGTTAGAATGTAATCTCCTACCAAAATCCACATTCAAACTAGAAATAAACTATAGCCTGCCACTCCATTTTCAGACATTTTGAAAAGGCTCCTGGGAGCCACTCGAAGGCGCATAAAAGGGCCCGCTGGTTGCCGAACCCGAGTTTGCGGGTTAGCTAACAGGCTATGCAAAACAGCAAGTGTCATAATTTAGTCCCCTATCGTTCCACAAATTCTCCAGCATAAAGCATATGAACGAGGGTATTTGATTATTGTTTTTCTAGCACTGAGATGGATTAGTAGCTTTGAGTCTGACTAGAACCAGGAAGTACCATCACATTAGTCCACGTTATCATGTCTCTCTCCTCTCTTATGAGGCGCACAGGAGCGGACTCCTGCTCGGGACTCGGAGGAGCACATGGACCGGACTCCTGCTGGGACTCGGAGGGACATGGACCGGACTCTGTACTGCGGACTCGGAATGAGCAAGGGACCGGGGACCTCCTGCTTGGGACTCGGAGGAGCACAGGGACCCGGACTCCTGCTGGGACTCGGAGGAGCACAGGGACCGGACTCCTGCTGGACTGAGGAGCACAGGGACCCGGACTCCTGCTGGGATCGGGCGGACACAGGGACCGGACTCCTGCTGGGACTCGGAGAAGGCAGCACAGGGACCGGGACTCCAGCTGGGACTCGGAGGCAGGCACAGGGACCGGACTCCTGCTGCGGATCGGAGGAGCACAGGGATCCGGACTATGCTGGGACTCGGAGGAGCACAGGGATCCAGACTCCTGCTGGGATGAGGCGCACAGGGGACCCCGGACTCCTGCAGGGACCTCGGAGGAGCACAGGGACCGGATCCTGCTGGGATCGGTAGGAGCACAGGGACCGGACTCCTGCTGGGCCTCGGAGGAGCACAGGGACCGACTCTGTTGGGAGCTCGGAGAGCACAGGACGGAGCCTCTGCTGGGACTCGGAGGCGCACAGGGACCGGGACTCCTGCTGGGAAAACCTATCTCGATATCGAGGGCACAGGGACCCGGATCCTGTGGGGACTAGGAGGAGCACAGGGGGGAAGGACTCTGCTGGGACTCGGCAGGAGCACAGGGGACCGGACTCCTGCTGGGACTCGGAGAAAAGGACACAGGGACCCGGACTCCTGCTCGGGACTCGGAGGAGCACAGGGGGACGGACTTGCTGGGACTCGGAGGAGCACAGGGACCGGGACTCCTGTGGGACTCGGAGGGCGCACAGGTCCGGGACTCCTGCTGGGACTCGGGGAGCAACAGGGATCCGGACTCCTGCTGGGGACTCGGAGGGAGAACAGGGACCGGACTCCTGGCTGGGATCGGAGGCGCACAGGGATCCGGACTCCTGCTGGGGACTCGGAGGGCACAGGGTCCGGACTCTGCTGGGACTCGGAGGGATACACAGGGACCGGACTCCGCTGGGACTCGGGAAGGAGCACAGGACCGGGACTCCTGCTGGGACTCGCGAGGAGCACAGGGACCCGGGACTCCTGCTGGGGACCTCGGAGGAGCACAGGGGCACCGGACTCCAGCTGGGGCTCGGGGGAGCACAGGGATCCGGGACTCCTGCTGGGACTCGGAGGAGCACAGGGACGGACTCCTTGCTGGGACTCGGAGGAGCACCAGGCTGACCGGACTCCCCTGCTGGGACTCGGAAGGAGCACAGGGAGCCGGACTCCTGCTGGGGACTCGGAGAGCACAGGGGACCGGACTCCTGCTGGGACTCCGGAGGAGCACAGGGACCGGGGACTCCTGCTGGGACTCGGAGGAGGCAACAGGGACCGGACCTCCTGCTGGGACTCGGAGGGAGCACAGGGACCGGACTCCTTCTGGGGACCTCGGAGGAGCACCAGGAGCCGGACTCCCTGCTGCGGAACTCGGAGGAGCACAGGGAACCCGGACTCCTGCGTGGACCGGAGGGAGCACAGGGGACGGACTCCTGCTGGGGGACTCGGTAGGGAGCACCGGGAAGGACTCCTGCTGGGGACTCGGAGGAGCACAGGCGACCGGACTCCTGCTGGGACTCGGAGGAGGCGCACCAGGGGACCGGACTCCTGCTGGGACTCGAGGGAGCACAGGGACCGGAGACTCGCTGGGATCGGAGGACAGAGGAGCACAGGGACCGGACTCCTGGCGGGGTTCGGAGGGCACAGGGACCGGAAACTCCTGCTGGGACTCGAGGCGCACAGGGGACCGGTCTCCTGCTGGGCACTCGGAGTAGGACAGGGACCGGACTCCTGCTGGGACTCGGAGGAGCACAGGGGACGGACACCTGTGGGACTCGGGGAGCACAGGGACCGGATCCTGCAGGGACTCGGAGGAAGCCACAGGGACCGGACTCGCATTGGGGACTCGGGGGAGCACTAGGGACCGGACCTCCTGGTGGGAATCGGAGGAGCAAGGGAACCGGACTCCTGCTGGGGACTCGGAGGAGCACAGGGGAGCCGGACTCCTGCTGGGACTCGGAGGAGCACAGGGACCCGGACTCCTGCTGGACTCGGAGGAGCCACAGGGACCGGACTCATGCTGGGTCTCGCGGAGGAGCACAGGGACGGCTCCTGCGGTGACTCGGAGGAGCACAGGGACCGGCTCCTGTGGGACTCGGGGAGCCCAGGGACTACGGACTCCTGCTGGGACTCGGAGGAGCACAGGAGGACCGGACTCCTGCTGGGACTCTGAGGAGCACAGGGACCGACTCCTGCTGGGACTCTGAGGAGCACAGGACCAGACTCCTGCTGGGACTCTGAGGAGCAGCAGGCGACCGGACTGCTGGGACTTGAGGAGCACAGGGACCGGACTCTGACTGATGCCGCAGAGGTCAGGACTAAACATCGAGGAGCGCAGCTATTCAGATTCATCAACTTCTATAATCTAACAGTCTTCCTGAAAATTGTGAGACAAGGCTTCTTCTCTGGGCAATGCTAAATCCAGTTGTGAAAACAGTTTATCTGTGCCACAACGGAGGGTTTTTATCTCCAACTCGTTTTAATGTTTACTGTGATTATTTATGATTTTTAATAACTGTGTGATTGTTTTCTATCATGTGTATGAAACTGTGCTTATACAATTAAACATTCCATGGCCTGGTTCAGTGCATATGGACTTACCTTTGTGGAGAGCTCTGGAAGGCTCTCTGCGCTCTGGCTCAGCACCGCCCACACCTTCCTCTTCTGCAGAGAGGGACTCCACGCACCTTCCAGAGCCACAGCCAGGGACACGTGCATGATCCCTGAAACACAGGAGAGGCAGAGTGAGAAGCTCTGGCTCACAAAACATTTTATAAAAGACTTTTAAACGCACATTTTGCCATAAGAACATCGGGACTACACATACACATTATTTCAGTTCAATTCAATGTATTTTTGTATCGCCCTAAAACAAAACAGTCGTTTCTCGGAGACTTTACAAAACAGTTGAAATCGCCCAAAAAGAAAAACAGAATCAACAACTCAAGAATTGCCAAAGATTAAATAACACACGAGCCATCGGTCCATAAGGGCATGAGACGAATGTCCATAAATTTGATAAATGTCCATAATATGTTTAATGCTTGAGTTTAACAGAGGCAAGGCAAGCAATGTTTATTTATATAGCACAATTAATACACAAGGCAAATTCAAGTGCCTGAACAAAACAAGAAAGCATTAAACTCATAAATTATACAGAACATTAAAAAGAAAAGATAGAAATATAAATCCCCTCAGTTGTATGCACAGCTTTAAACAGAACTGTCTTTAACCCTGGGTTTTAAACATTGTCAGAGAGGAGCCTGTCTCAAATCTTCACGGAAGACTGTTCCAGATTTCGCAGCATGAATCTGAAAAGCAGCCTTCCCCATGTCTTACTCCTCGGGATCACCTTTCCAAAACCTCACACACGACTAATACTCTGAATTAAACAATGGACATAATGTGGTGCATCTTTAATCACAGAATGAAAGTTGTATTGTGTATTGTGAGGTTTAAGTCTATAAATTGAGGTTTAAGTAACTTCCAAATTAATGCTACATTTATAAATGTTTTAACAATGTATACCTTTTAATTGGAAGTTTACATACATTTTTTATAGTATTCTTTCATCACTTTACCATAAGATTACTAACTTTTATTATGAATGTGTGTTTTAATATTTTAAAATCGGAACTTGGCCATGATGCTCCTGATAATCAATTACAACTCTCTACAATATACAGTTGGAACTCTAGAAATTAGAACAAACATTTAAAAATCAATCTATGTCTTAGGGCTGGGCAATAAATCAATTTTAATTATTAAGTAAGAGAGTAAGAATTTGACGTTCAGTGGGATTTATTTTTAATGGCAATTGATTATTTTTCTCCAGCGCGGAGCAACAGCGCTAACACGCTAACCATGGGTGTTGAGCAGTCATTTTGAAAACTCCCTAATGCCAACATTCTCTCTTCTGGCCTTCTGGCAATAACACTTCAGATGTTCAAGAATCTTTATTGAATCGCCAGAACACACACACACTTGTATCCTGCCGGGCTCCGGTCGATCTGCTCGTACGCCACACTTTTCATTCTTTCATTCTCATTCATTCATTTCTCAGCGCTCAGGCTTGTTACTCCAAAGCGGGCTATCGTGTCCGTGTCCGTGTTTTTAAATTGAAAAAAATAATCAATTAAAATCGAATATCGGATTTGGTGTGAAAAAATCTGATATATATATTTTTTGGCTTATCGCCCAGCCCTACTATGTCTGTAATTCAACTTACTAACTAATATATGACACGCAAGTACAATATATAAAGCCTTTATTTGTTACAATGTTGATTATTGGCTCACAGCTTGTAAAAACCCCAAATCTCTAAATTTCAGCATTATGATAACTTTTGAACACTTTCTCTCTTCCATCCTTCTTCATCCAGCTCATATGGACAAATCTCACTTTGTATCCAAACCAAAAGAGAATATGCTAATGCTAGTTTCATCTGAGCTGTCAAATGCAAATGTAAATGCTATGACATGCTGTTGGATAATTGTCTCCTCACACCTTCTACTTTCTCCTTCACATAGTCGCTGCTTCACCGCGTTTCACTGATAGAAATGAGCAGACCCAAGAACGCACTCGGCCTTTGATATCTACACACAAAGACTTTTCAGCGGTCTAAGAAACTATAGTAGAACTCGTAGCTTTCAGTCATCCACATTTACATGAAACAAGACTTTTTTCTCTCTGTATTGAACTTGTAAAACAACATTCAGAGAGCTCTTTTGTGTGTTTGTGTGTGTGCGCGATGCTGTGGCTAACCCCTGCTGTTCATTCTATCATAGATGCTTCAACATATGCACACTTCCTCTTCAACGCCTTCGACACAGACCACAACGGATCTGTGAGCTTTGAGGTGAGCCACATTTAGAATACAGTATATTCTGAGGATTTCAGTCATGACTGCATAGATGGAAGTAGCTGGTCTCATTTGGGTCTTAAAGAGAATTTTGAGGAATGATGACTTCAGTGTTTAATTGTTTTTAAACTGAATCTAAATCTTTGTTGTAGACATTAACAGAGTGTAACATCTGTTTCTGCTGGATAGGATCACTGACTGTTTTTATGGATGGATATGTACATTTATTATTTTCAAATTGTAACCTGTGTTCCCACTTGGCCCGGATGCTCTTGAAAAATAGATTGTCTTTTCTGGTTAAGAGAGCTTTAAACAAGGTGCTCCGCTCTGCAAAGAGGACCGTGGGCTGTGAGCTTCCTGTTCTGGAGGTTCTTTATAAATCCAGACTTTTAAACCGAGCTCTTAGAAATATCAACAGCTCTTCTGGCCACCCTGGAAAAGCCTTGTTCCAGCTTCTTCCTTCTGGCAGAAGATATCGTTTTGAGATGCAGGACATCTCGACATGCTAACAGCTTCTTCCCACAAGCTGTTATCTGTTTGAACAGAGCACTTTAATGTTCTTGCACTTTGTATTGATACTGTCTTAGCCGATCGTTTTCACAGTGACAATTGTTTTACTGTTTTATTTGTTTGTTTTTTTCTGTACTTTTAATGTTGTTTTATGTCTGTACTTGTGCACACTGAGGACTAGATATACAGATATACATTCTGAACCTGACAATATGAGACATAATTCATGCTGTAGATTATAGCCTTGCTTCCGTCCACCCCAGGGCAGCTGTGGCTACAGTAGTATTCTAGCACCAGACTGGTAGACCATCTTTGAGCCTTAAGAAACCACAAGGTCTGGAGCAGGAGCCATCAACAAACAGACCAAAAGTGTTTACAGTATATACTGGCATATCTCATGTATTAAGTTGGTGCTACTAATCTTTGCAGACTGATAAAAACCTGGCATCGGTGCATCCCTTGAGCCTATTTCACGTTTCAGTTTTTGAAAATCCAGTGCCTCAGTAAAAATCAAAGTAACAAACTACCAGTTTCAGCCATTTGATCAACCACAAAATGAAATATTCCTCACATTACTTTTCAACCCAGTGAGCGGATGCATCTACATTAGTTTCTTTGTGGTAGCTTCTGTAGTTTGATGATGTGGATGTTGAATACCAAAGGGTTGTGTATATTCATTAGTATTTCAATTTAGACAATATATTCAGTATTTGGGGGCCTAAATTACCCTGCATTCTCATCGTAGGCTTAAATCCGGAATGACACATCAAACACTTTCACATGTACCCTCTCCACCCTGCAGCGCCGCGATGCCACTGTCTTATGTAATCCGTAACCCCAATCATTTTAATTCCACTGCAAGCAGAGCCCAAATAAACCAACATTTGATGCATATTTATAAGGAGAATATTTGCTTATTAGGACAGCAAAAGCCGTCATTACTCTAAACCAGAGCTCTTGTTGTTACTGTGAAGTGAATGCCATTTGAAAGTACAGAGACTCCCCGGGGGCCGCAAAGATTGAGTCTCCTAATCATCTGAATAATGAGAGATGTGGATTTATGATGTGTGAGGTTTAATCACGGCAGTAAGTGATTCCTGGCGTCACTAGGCACTGGTGATGTATGGAAAGTGTGCACTAACGGTTACTGCTGAAACATTCATGATTTTATTTCCGTTCAGGATTTCGTCATGGGCCTCTCTATTCTTCTGAGGGGAACTGTGCAGGAGAAGCTCAACTGGGCCTTCAACCTGTACGATATCAACAAAGACGGATACATCACTAAAGAGGTACATACACCGCCCCTGAGGCTGCCCCGCCCGCCTGCCATTAAGACCTCTGAATGATTTCATTATAAAGATGTGTAGTTTAGCCAAAATAGACCCCTGAAGGAGCACATTCTGAGGGCCGCTAATGCTCGTAAGAGAAAACAAGATGAAAGAAAACCCACTGCTGCTGTTTCCTTTCAAAAGCTTTTTATTTGAAGATGATGTTGGGCTTCACAGGTCTGTAGACATGTTTGCGGTCTTTTAAAATTCTCATGTCAAAGTGCTGGAGGTAGAGCTATAGTGCAATGAATAAGAAACATACATTTTAGCTTATGATATTGCTAGCTAGTTGTTCTAGAGTTGTTATTCTGACGTTCATGTGCATCTTTCAAGTGTTTCTTACTGTTTCGTTCAATCGCATGGCTGTGTTTGCGGCATGTAACTTTTTTAATTAAAATATAAAACAAAAAAATACACTCACAACCCATCCCTCTAGTGGTAGCATAGGGATTTACAGGCAGGAAGCATTTTTTTGTAACCTGGCAAGAGCCAGATTGATGATTGTGTAGAACTCTAACGCGTTCTCCGCGATATCAATCTGGGATTTCTCACGGAGAATCCTTTCGGGGAAAGGAGGGATAAGCAGCAGAATACTTGAAGCTGATTGGGCGAAGTGACGCTGTGTGCCCGCCTACCAAGGTTTGACTTACGTAGGTAAAAATGCACAAACATCTTTACCGTCCAGAAATGCACAAAGCGCCTCTCGCTGTTCATCTTTCAAAAAAGAAATTGGAGATTCTGCTAAAACTGACTTGATAGCCTCAGCTACGCGTCCGTCCTCCTGCGTAGCCATGTTTGTTTTGCTTTCGTCAAACCCGGATATCCCGCCCTAAACCCCCAGACTGGCGCGTGATTGGCTCGCACACCCAGTGGTTCGACTCGAAAAGTGTAAGCGGGAGCGGTACAAGATGTATTCTCGAGTGTTTGTGAACTCACAAATACCGCGAGAATTCAGCTTGCAGGCAAGGTTAATTTTTTTGCCCTTCATAAAGCAAAATATTCAATTAAATTCTGATCATTTTTATAGCCCTAGATCACAACAGCATTCGTCTCAGAGAACCAAGTTGTACATATTATTGCTCCTTTAAGTATTTTGTTTACTCTAGAGAAAGTATTTGTAAAAAAGGGGAAAGAGAGTTTCTGTGTTAAATAATCCCCTGCCATGGATAAGATGTTTTAAGGTAAGTGTGAATGAATGAATGAATGAATGAATGAATACTTTTATTTCGAGCCATGTCAGACAAGAACAAGGAATAACAGCAATACAACTGAATAGAAAAACAAAACAAATAAACAATAAATAACAAAAAGTCAGCTCGAAAAGGAGTGGGAAGAAGTTAAAACTTTTAAACTCCCACCCCCTATTAATTATTGTAATTGAATTAACTTAAATTATGGTTGCTATAGCTTAGCTTAGTCAGTGGTGCAGTTATGCAACAGTGATATTCAAGTTAATATGCCCTTGATTTATACAGTATATGTATAATAAGTTTATATTCTTGTTACCTTAATATTTTATATGAATTTAGGTGTCATAACATCATCACCACATATCCATATAATTTTCATGTTTATAATTTTCATTATCATGTATATTGTATGAATTAAATAGGATTATAGAATATTGTATATTTACTATTTAATAAATTATTACTGATCACTAGTGTTATACGTGAGTTAAATTTGATCATTGGTGCTGATGGGAGCAAGCTTGTATTTAGCTGGTGTTTTATTTATAAAGGGAGTCTCTGCGTCCACGGATCGGCCTCTAAAGGGAGCAGCCTGTGAGCTGCAGATCTTTGTTACGTGTCCTAATCTGTGCATTAAAAGAGACAGTATGTGGGGGTCCTCTGCCAGAGGGTTCCTCCAGCAGCAGAGCCCCTCTGCCTACCCTGTACTTTGAGTTCTGTGAGTTCTGTGAACATACTCAAATTGTAATCTCTGGCTACCGTCAGCACCAAAGCTTCAACCAGGATTCATTTATTTCTTTTCCAACAATAGATGATGGATTGATATGTTGATGTAATGACGCCCATAACAAAAATAATAATTTCTATAATAATACAAAAATAGTGACAATCAAAAATAAAAATAAAAAATACCTTAATAACCCCAATAAATGCCCTAATATAGACACATCATATTATTATTATTATTAGACCGTATTATACAATAATAATTATAATAGAAGAGTATAGTAACAGTATAGGACAGTATAGTAATAATAGCACATATAATATATAGTTATAGTAATAATGCTAATAGTACATATAATATATGATTTGGTTGATGAGATCAATTTTCCCTTTCAAATAGTTTAGAATTATAACAATTTAAACCCCCATTCTCACATTCCTGTATGATGAAAATCCCATTTTTTTATATGCTGATTTGAACAGATGGATAGTTGGACATTGCTTGAGTTCGACACACAATTTGTTCCAAAGTTTCACTCCACACACAGACACACACAAACTTTTCCTTGTGGTTCTCACAGCATGTATTTTGAAGTTCCCGCACCCCCTTAGATTATAACACCCTTCTCTGTGAGTAAAGTGTTTCTGGATATTTGAAGGCAAAACCATTATGTTGGCTTTAAATAAAAGTTGAGCTGTATAAAAATCAACTAGATCAGTGAGTTTGATTATTTTAGACTGCAGAAATAAAGTATGAGTGTGATCTAGATATCCTGCCTTATGAATTGTTCTTATGGCGCGTTTCTGAAGTACAACCAGGGGATGAATTGAGCATTTGTAGTTATTGCCCCAAACCTCTACACAGTATGTTAAATATGGCAAAACTAGTGAACAATATAATAAATGTAATGCTTTATGATTTAGGAAGAATTTTGATTTATTAATGATCGAGATGCTTTTGGAGACTTTGCTTTGTATGTATTTTATATGTTGTTTCCAGCTTAATGTGTTGTCAATAGTAACTCCTAAAAATTTAATCTCTGTTACGGTATCTAAAGCCATCCCATCTATATGTATAACCGGGCCTAGGTTGCTTTTGTATTTACTGAAAAACATAACCTTTGTTTTGTTTAAGTTTATGGATAATTTGTTAAAGTCCATCCATGTCTTTAGTTTGGCTAATTCCATGTTAATGGTAGACACTAAATTAATATGACTGTCATTTGAGTAAAAACATTGGTGTCATCTGCAAATATAACTAGTTTCAATAACTTGGAGACACTAAATATATCATTGATGTATAAATTGAATAATTTTGGACCCAAAACTGATCCCTGTGGTACCCCGCAGCCAATGTCCAAGTACCCAGAAGTAAACATACCCATTTTCACAAACTGTTTTCTGCTTGTTAAATAGCTTTGGATCCAACTTAAAGCCACGCCCCTGATACCATATCTGTATAATTTTTTTTAGTAATATCTCATGATTAATAGTGTCAAACGCTTTTTTTAAATCAATGAAAATTCCAGCTGCATGTTCCTTTCTGTCTACACTGTTGGTTATTTCTTCTACTGCTTCGATTATGGCCATGGATGTTGATCTTGCAGCCCTAAAACCATATTGACTTTCATCAATTAAATTATGTTTATCTATAAATTTCTCTAATCTACTGTGAAAAAATTTTTTCGAGGATTTTTGAAAATTGAGGGAGCAAGGCGATCGGTCTATAATTAGTGAAAAGGTGTTTGTTCCCATTTTTTAATATTGGTATAATTTTTGCCAGTTTCATTTTATTAGGAAATTGCCCTGTTTGAAAAGATAGGTTACATATATAAGTTAACGGTTTGACGATTCCATGTATAATTTGTTTAACCAGTCCCATGTCAATATCAAAGCAATCAGTAGATGATTTATTTATACAGTTGTTGACCACATCTATTATTTCCACTTCAGTTACTCCAGATATAAAACATTGTTTTTGGATTCATTTCTATCAAAGACTCCATTTCATTGTTACGAAACTCAGGAATATTTGCTGCCAGGTCTGGTCCAACATTTACAAAAAGCTATTAAAGCTTTCCACAATTTCATTCATATTATAATGATTGATGTCCTTATCAATGAAATATTCTGGGTATGAATTATGTTTTGTATTACCTTTGATTATAGTATTAAGGACTCCCCAAATCCCTTTAGTGTTGTTTTTGTTTTTATATAATAGATGAGTATAGTATAATTTCTTACTAGCTCCTAATATATTAGTTAGTTTGTTTTTATATGTTTTATATCGATGCTCAGATTCATTGGTTCTTAATCGAATGAACTGTCTATATAAAGTATTTTTTTTCTTACAAGCATTACTTAAACCATTGGTTACCCATGGACATTTAATAGTTTTATTGTTAGTACTAAATTCCTGAACTGAAGTGTCAAATAATCAATGTTTAGTCATTAGTTAACAAAAATAACAATTTCACATCCAAAGAAAATATCTAATCTTACCTATAGCGCACCATAATGGCTATTTTTAGAATGATCTATTTATTTGTTTTGTTTGTAAGTAAGTAAGTAATCTTTATTTATATACCGCCTTTCACAGACCAGAGTCACAAAGCGGTTTACAATTGGTATTTTTGGGCATTTGTCTCTCACTCCACACAGAGATGGGAGCAGGGCCAGTACAGGAGGCGCATACCAGACCTTTTGTACATTTTTAGTGGTAGGGGAAACCGGAGTACCCGGAGGAAACCTACACAGACACAGGGAGAACATGCAAACTCCACTCAGAAAGGCCCTTGTCCGACCGGGATTCGAACCTAGGACCTTAAGCCACCGTGCCGCCGTTTGTATGATGTGTTTCTGCTGGACACCTGAATTTCTCCTATGAGGGACCATTAAAGTATCTATCTATCTGTTCATCTATATGTGTTTGTTTGTGTGAGCAGGAGATGCTGGACATCATGAAGGCCATCTACGACATGATGGGGAAGTGCACGTACCCCGTCCTCAAAGAAGAGACCCCTCGACAGCACGTAGAGGTCTTCTTCCAGGTGACGGAGCCCTCACTCTCTCTCTCACTCACCCTCACCCTCAGACATCACCTCCTAATGCCCACTGTCCTGCTTTCTCACAGAAGATGGATAAGAATAAAGACGGAGTGGTAACCATAGATGAATTTATTGACTGCTGCCAAAATGTGAGTAGAGAAACATTCAAAGTTAAATGTTTTATATTATATCTTATATGTGGGAATGTCATGTTTTATAAATGTGTGTTATATGACTCCTACGCACGCTCTGATTGGCTAATTTGCGGTCTGATATTTTCCCATCTCGGACTGTTACCATGACAATTGGTCCGCAGCGCATATCACATTTGATATCTTTTCTCGGTAAAAAAGAAATAATGAACGACGACTGGGAACGTTCTCAGTGAATTCTATTTTCCGGACGAGTTTGCACAGACCTCGCCACGGCCCGGTCTGATATTTCTCTGTACAGACAGAGCCAGTGAGGTTAATAAGCTGTTATTATCTGACTGCCTACTTTTACATTACCCTAGTAAACTAATAAACACAGGAGACAATCTTAAAGCTGGTGTATTATGTTGTATAAATGGTTTTTTTATCTTAAGAACCGTAATTTATGTTAATGTTTTCTTTTTTTTTTTCTTTTTTTATGTTTCTTCGTGTGCAACTATTTTTTTAGACTTTATTACTATTATTATTTGACACCAAGATTGTGGTGTCTTGCCATGCTGTATGTAACTTAATAAAAAAGTGTGAATTAGTAAAAATGACACAATAAAGTAGCAATAACAAAAACGGTCCATGATGTTCTGCAAGCCCTGAAAATGTTGAATTACTTTACACCACAGGGACCAAATAACAAATCACAAATGACCAATAACATTTGCATCCTCTACCAGCTTTCAAATGTATGAAAGGGTCAGGGCGGGGCATCTGATTGGACGTTATACATTCTGGTGCATTTTTTATTCACTAAAATTCGGTTTCACAAGTGGCTGTTCCATGGAAAGTGCCTGCTGGTGATATTTTTTTGAGAAAATTAAAAACAATCCATCTACTTTTAGTTTCAGTTTCATTACATTAACTCCAGCGTGCCCAGAGACATGCGTGAAAATTGGCAGTTTTTTTATTCGCTACTTTGCAAAAATGCTTTTTTCGGCTTGGGGGGGGGTTGCTCCGGCAATCTGCAGTGGGAGTTGTAGACGCATGTCAGTCCTGATGGGAAGCCTCAGAACCTGCGGCAAGTTTGAGACCTCAATGATCATGTAACACTTTTATTACCACCGGTGTCAGTGTTTTTGATGCACTAAAACAATTGAAACATTCGCCATCTGCTGGGCGTTAGAAGAACTGCACCATTATAATCAACAGGAAGCAAAGATTATGAGAGCTTTTCCTCCATTTGACTTTACAAAATCAACAATGAGGCACAGACCTGTTTTAGATGATTTTATTAAGAATATTTTACTAATATAAATAATATCTAAGGTATTGCTAAATAATGCCTGACCAAAAGAGGTTTAGGCTGAAGTCAAGAATAATACTGCCTGAGCCTTTTTACAACTATGACAATATTTCCAAACGTGACACATCATACAGATTCTCATACACCAATCCACCTCCATCCATTCATTCTCTGCTGTGTTTTTAGGATGAGAACATCATGCGATCGATGCACCTCTTCGAGAACGTTCTCTAACTCTGGGCGGCGTTGTGGAGACTCGTGGAGCTCGGCCCAGTGTCACACGTTTGGACTCATACTGTGTACAGAGCGCTATGCAGACTTTTGACCATGAAAATAACTTAGAGCTCATTACAGCGGGCTTCAGGTAGGAGTAGGCAATACAGCAGGAGCACTCTGGAGTTAAAGCCTGTTCGATCACAGCCGCAAAGAACTAACACGTTCTTCTATCATGACAAAAAAGATAAAGATAATGTCTTTTGACGACAGCGAGAAGAAATATAAAATCATTTACTGCCAAGCTGAGGTGGGGAGCGTTTCGTTTTTTGATCACTTGGGAAACTTTAATATTTGAACATTGTCGGAGTAGTAGTCTGTCTCACATTTTCAAGAATTTTCAGATTTTAGATGCATAAATGTGAAATTCTGCCTCGCCGTGTTTAGTTCTGAGTCTGGGCACCAGCAGGAGGTCGGTCCCTGTGCTCCTCAGAGTCTGACAAAAACAATATAAAACATAAATGTTGGAATAGTTTTTACACTTTTAACAAATTCAACATAAGCATGGCAAAGTAAAGTATAAAACGACACTATATAAAACCATCGTCGTAGTTCCCAGCTCTCAAAATGGTTTGCATGTATATTTTGGGCAATATTCAGAGGACTGAGGGCAGAGCAACGACGGAGCGCATATTTAAGGATATAAATAACTTTAAAATGCATGAATCGAACATTTTTTTTTTTTTTACGCGGAAACAACTATAACATGCCAGACGTTGAGGAAAGTTATTCTTTAAGTTGATGTCATTTTCAAACCGTGATGAGGAAGCGGAAGACGAGCCTCCTGATTGGTCGAAATCATAGAGGCCCCTTGTCATTGGTTTAACTGTTCTCCTCCAGCAAATTGTACTGGTCCTAGTTATGCCAAGGGGAGGGACTATTTAAAAAATATTATTCTTGAAAAATACTTCATATATATACTAGTACACTATCCCGTGGTAAAAAATATAAATTAGTCTAAAAAATAAAGAAAATGGAATTATGTGACATCACCTTTAAGTGAGGTCTACTCTCAATTGAATGAAGCGACTGTCCAGTTTCGATCGTCCGACCACTTCCTGTCATGTGACATCACTCTGAACTTTGACCACGTTCAAAAATATGAAATAATAACATATCCAGCACTTTCTCATTTAAAAACATAAACTTCAAACTGGCTTTTAACTCCAGAGTATTTCTCACACTTTCTCATTGTGGTCTGTGTTTCCACTAAAAAAAGACTGTAGGAACCATTTGAAATTGTAAATAGTATAGATAATAGATGAGAAATATATGAGAGATGGTTTCAGACTTTGTCCATGTTTACTTGCCAACCATGAAAAGACAATTCCAGGATTGACTGATGTCAGGTCGGAGCAGAGCGTCGGTTTGTCTACAGAAGCACACACCTTCACCATCGGGAGAACCACTTTTCAACTACCGCAATCTTTGTCTTGAGAAATGCTGCTTTTTAAGTCTATTTATGATTCTTTTTGCAAGTCCATTCCAGGTACAAGTGCAAACCCCAGTGCAAACAAGTGACGAGCTTTCAAAGTTTGATATAACACTCATATATTTCTGGGTCAATCAGTCAGATTCAGGAAATGAGAAAATGTATGATTATCCACACCGCCTTTTGTACTACGGTGTGACAGAAACATGTTAGTCCATACTAAAACTACATGAGCGATTAAGTCAGTAATGATTCTAGCTGTTTGTTTTTTCTTGTGAGCTAAGCAGGGCATCGCCTGGTTCGTACTGTGATGGGAGACCGCTGGGACCACCACAAAAACACGCAATGGTAAAACGTCGTCACTCTGGGCATTAACGCTTGTGCAGCTGTATATCTTGCTATTCTAAGTCTGTTGGCTGTGCTTCTCTGCAAAACAGTCAAATAGAATGCTAAGAGTTGGCTAATTGCAACACCATCTGAAGCTATAATGTAAAAAAGTTTGAATTATACTTACCGCACGGATTGGCCGATCCTTACACAATTCTATGAACAAATGAGATTGACAAAATCTTGGTCATAAACTTTTTTACAATCAAAATAAGAAAAATGGTGCATGAATATATACGCCCGGATTCATATACATTTGGTCGCTTAACAATTAAATGGTGTATCTTATTCTCTGGAAAAATAGAATTATAAAGCACTCCTTACAAAACGTATGGACTAAATTAGTTCAAATCAGTTTCAATGTCTTTTTTGAGATCCATCTGCACACCACTGCATTTGGAGTTTTCTAACACATCTTTCTTTCCCATGGATAACAACCTTTTTCTAGCATCACTGTGACTTGACGTCTTCCCATCCAAAAGGCTACGTGCTTTCATTCACAAAGTTTATATTTGACAGTTTCTGCTCTCACACATTTGCACTTGGGTCTGTACCACACGAGTACTGTTGTTGTTGCTAGTATTTATACAGTGTTGCGTTCATTGTAGGAAGGATTGTACAGAGTTGTACAGTATTAAAGGAGAGTTCACCTCTGAAAGTGAATGTCAGGTTTTTGGATTACGTCTGTATATGGTTACCGTTAAGTAACTTAATACGTCCTAAAGTGCAGATGACAGTTCATTATTTTGACTTTTACTGGTGTAACAGTGTTTGACTTAACTACAAATGATAGTTTTTCACTGATAAAGATTCAGTTTGTGAAGACAGTACTTACTACTACTACTTACTACTACTACTTACACTTATAAAATATAGTTTCTGTGTCTATTCAGTTGGAATGGAAGTGTACATTCTGGCTAAGATGTCTGGGGAAAAGTATTGGCCACCTGTCAGCAATCAAAAATCACAAAAGAGTTTTTTTCACTGGTTGTGCGAGGCCATTAATTGTCAAATAGATGTGTTTTCTACTTTTATATTATAATGATAAGTTTGTTCCCCAGATCTTAATAGTGTGTATTGCCCTTTAAACATCTGACGGTGGAGTCTTGTGGATGAGTTCTTCCTCTGATCCTGAAGCTGCACATTCTTCTTGGCAAAAAGCCTCCAGTTCCTAAGGGTCGCATTTATACAACGCTTTTCTATCTTATCAAGGCACTCAAAGCACTTCACATCAAGGATCCAACCACACGCACAAATACACACACACACACACACACACCAGTGAACGCAAAACACTGGGGTAGAGGCGGGTCAAAGACAGCAGTCAAAAATTACAGTGACCACAGAAATCACCGATGGAGCTGATGTGACACCTGCAGTCAATCTGAATGCTCAACCAACAATGTAAAATCCTGGGCTGCCATGCATGAACTGTAAAATCCTGGGCTGCACGTTTGAGATCTCCCCAGAGCAGATCAATGTTAGAGTTTAAAAATAGAAAACTTGTTTATTTGACACTAAAGGGCTCCACAAAACCACTAATGTGTTTGTTTGAGATGATGAATGAGAACTTTCAAGCACAACTGTTATAGCGAGTAAACATTCCTGTTATCTCATCATTTACAACCAGTGTGTGAAATTCTAAACCAGAATATGGCCAAACTGGCATGGCAAAATCTAGATGACAGTATTCTTGCTAGTGTTTTGTGAGAATCTACCTGTCATAAGCACTTTAAGTCACTTTAAGTCTTGTTTTGGCATTTCCACCATGTTTGTGTAGCTGCCTCTTAAGTCTATGAGCACTTTGCTGCGACTGATTGACCTCTGTGGGCCAACACAAGGCATGCTGGGTATAAAGCTCCTCTTATGGACCCCCATCACTCACTGAACACGATTGGATTATGCTGTAAATGAGTTTATTCTGTTAGACCAACATTTCATAATTACATTGACTTTTCGCTGGGAGACTTTGGTAAGTACTTGGACAAATGCAATCATCAAACTTTGGATTGAAGCGCGCAGATGCATGTCGACCGATCAGTGAAAGGTTTTTTGCAAATTTATTATTTTTGGATCATGTTATGAAATGTATTTATTTCCAAAAAGAAAAATGTCAAATAAGTGTCTGTGTGCCTTGTATTATTGTTATTATTGTTATTATTAGTATTATTATTATTATTATTAGGGGAAGAATATAAGACTGATATTATGTCTCTTTAATGGGCAGGTTTTAGGAGGATAATGAGCATACTATGATATACGTACAAATATGATATGAATATAATTATAATGTTGTAAATAAGACCATCAAAGCATGGTCCAAAATGTGTAATCTGCTGCCCTCTGGTGGATAGATCTTGCTTTCAGTATTAGATGAGACATACTGTTGGAGAGATGGTAAAAAACACCATGAGCGTCACATTTTCCTTTTCCAAACAAAGTCATTAAATGTTATTAATTTTCTAAATAATGAAAATTAATAACATTTTCATTAACATACAACATACAAAAACTTTTTCATTCTGAAGTAATTGCAGCTCTGCCTGTCATACAACCACAGAGCAGGTGTTAAATGGGCTGGAAAACCCACCATGGATCAACTGACAAATCTGTTCACTTTCACTGAAACAATATTTACATAATACATAAAGAAATTAGAATCAAAGCTGATGTACCTAAAATTGAAACTACAAAAACTTTGAGTGTTTTGATTCTATTCTAAGTGTTCGTGTATTTATGGCCTTTGTCACATCTTCAGATTAGCGTTTTCAGGCAGAAAAGTATAAAAGAGAGGACCCCCCTCATTCAGCCAATCAGCTCTCAGTCCAAAGCATCAGATAATTACTCTCAGGGCTCGTTCTTACACGTATGCAAATTCAAACAATAATGATGCGATAGATAGTCCCTTGTTGTCTGTTGGGACATGTATTAAACTTGCGTAACCCAGCTTTAAGTGCGTGTGCTTCAGTGGCTCAGAAATAAACACAAACTAAAGACATCAGGATGAAAATGTTGATCACGGCCGAGACTTTCCTTTTGGCAGAGATTCAAGACACACTGGAGAAATAATGACAAGTTCTTTATTGAGCAGGACGTCTTTTGATTCTTAATGTTTAGTTTTGTGTTTAAAACATTTTTGAAACGACACACGGCAGGATTTATTTAAATAGTATAATGAGGCTGCACAAGTTCTAAGTAAAAAATAAAAATGGATTTGATTTCCACCTGAGATTTATTTGCATACAAACCAATTTGGGCGCAACACAAAAACTACAACAACTTAAGGCAATATGTTAAAATAAAGGCACAATATGTTGAAAGAATAAACTTTATCGTTCCATTCTGACGTACATAAAGGGGACACAGAACATGCAAAATGTGATTGGACCATTTCCTAAGCCAATACTGTCAAAATCTTATGAGCCTTTTTACACATGTGAGACCAACGGGCATTTTTGGCTCTGAATATGAATCCTTTTACACCTCCGAGTATCGTTTATGAATTCAGACATGGCTCAAACTCTCAAATGTCCCTTTTAGAACATTCAGAAGAGAGGACAAACACGAGATTACAAAGAAAGTGCAGTTTGAACAAGAGTTCATCTGGACCAAGATTTTGTCGTCGACATAAAGAGAGTGATGTGAAGAGAAGATGGACTTAAGCCTGTTCCTATCTTGTCAGTCAATTGATAAAATAAAGCCATCCAAGACCAAAATAAAGATGTATCCTTTCGATTTACACTAAAATTAAACATTTTGGGATGAATTTGGACCAAACTCACAAATACAATATATTTCAAGCTAAACTTTCAAGAGACTTTTCAACCAGTTACATAGATAAATGTGCAAAACAGCTGCTATTTTGACTGTAGATGCACCCAAAAGGAAAAAGATGGAGTACAGGGACTAGTTCTTTGGGACAGGAGGCTATTTTTTGTGCTAAAACAATACTGTAGTTACACCGAGAACTCAGAATCTATTGTGTAAACTTGGTCCAGGTTTGACCGGCACTTTAAAAAACCACAATGGGTCACTCCTGGACAAACACAGCTAACAACAAGATGAATAGAGTGTGTTGAAGGATTGCACTTCCCATTATTTAGGAGCACAGAGCGACAGACATAACAGAGATCATGGCACACACAGTATCGATAATGACGAGATATGGCGTTGTAGCACCATCCGTTGGAAATAGTTGGACTTCAGACTCATAAAGCTATTTCGTAAATATAATCTGGAAACGTTTTTACAAGTCTCTTAACAAAGCATAGAGGGAATGTGCGTGTGAAAGCCCCTTTTATTGCAGAAATTGAACTGCAGGTCTCGAGAATAAGCTTTGAATCCACAGTGAAGATTTGTGTTATATTGCTTTTGTGAGAATTCATTTTTACCTGTAATACTGAGTTATAAAACAACCCGAGACTTTAAAAAGAGTTTGAGATGAAACTTGTCGGTCTGTGGTGTGTAAAAAGGCAGCTTTGGAATCCCCAGAGTTCGCTCCTGGTTTTGAACTTAAATAAGTGACTAATGTGTTTGGTCCCTGGGCGCAGGCGGAGGCTCGGGCCCCGTGGTTTTATTGTCCGTGTGGAGGTTAGGAGAGGAGCTGTCTGATCTCCCGGTGCACGAAGCAGAGGAAGTCCATGTAGGAGGCCCCACTGTAGAGAGCCTTGTCCTCCACCAGGAACTGACGGAATAGGATCTCCGGCTTGTCCTTCTGCCGCACGATTTGAAGCTGAGGAATGACACAGAAATTCAGTTTTTATGGTTTTATAGATCATTTGACTTGTAAGGGGCAGATGACTAATGTCCATATATACTGATAAATGTCCACAAAGATTTTTTTTATCTATCTGGGTATGTATCCAGTAGGAAATTACAGCGATAGATAGACGGATAAAACTTAGAGAAAAATGTTAAATATTGCAGTAAAGTAAAATGGAGAAATCTGACTGCTATGACATTGTATCTCCACTAGGGGGAGTATAATAGAGCCTTGTTGCTGTAGTACGATTTCTTACTTTCATTGAATTTGGCCTCTTCTCAAGCAGATTGTCGATGATGGAGCGAATTTTCTTTGACAGTGGGTTGTCTAGGGCTGGCAGCTCCGACTGGAAGAGAAGAAAAACACCAATAAATATCAATAAAGTGAACAAAAAGAATAGTTTTAAGTAAATTAACAGATACTTAAAAACAACTCAAAGTATTGAATCCATTCCCTAATTTAATTTTCACTTCCATTGCCAGGTTGAAAGAATATAAACGTGTGTCCCTCTCCAGTGCATGTCTCTTTAAGTCTGTTTCTTGTACTGCATGTTATAGTGTGGTCGTCATGGTGATTTGCGTGGCTCACCGTGTTGGGCTGCAGGTGGGCGAGGGAGGGCAGGTTGAAGAGGCCCTGGATGAGCTCGGCCGGGCAGCCCTGACCGAGCCACAGGAACATGGAGTGTCCGTTCTCCAGCAGGAACAGGCCGCAGTCCGAGAGGCGCTCTTCGGAGCAGCGCACGGGAGCGGGGAGAGCCTCGCTGCCGAGGTCCACGTTGTGCTACATCAGAAAACACACACACACACACACAGGTATGAGGACGTGAGCTGATGAGAGACAGGGGTGGTTCAACTTCAAGAGCCAAGATTCAGTTTATTGGGTATTTGCAGTAAAACCACATTGGAATAACTATACAAGACCAGTGTGCAGCAGGATAGTACACACCAGAGCTCTTTGGATATCAGTTCATTGTGGAGGTGCCGGATTTGCCATTTCATTTAATTTGGAACAACATATTTGACATAAGGGGAGCATAGTGGGGGCAAAAAGGTTAAAATTTGTAAAATAAAATACGTCTTGTTATGTTGTATGTTACATGAGAAAAAAGTGTAAAGTAATGAAGATGACACAGTAAAGTAATAAATAAATAATAAAGCAGTGTTAAAAATGACTGTGATGTAGCGTGAGTGTTACCAGGGGAACGAGGCGCGGGTAAAGCAGCAGCTGAGTCTCCTCCACGCCCATGGCCACCACGGACAGCCGCTGCTGCGCCCTGTCGTCTGTGGGCAGCTCTGTGCTCGCCACCAGAGGAGCAGACTTCATCAGACTGTTCATGTAGACCGGGAACACCTTCATGGTGTCGGGCAGGATCAGCTGCACACAACACACACCACACGCCACACATAAGAAGAAGAAAAGACACGTTCACTTTGGAAGATTGAAACAACAGGAGCTTTATGGATTTGTGAGGGAAGAGTCAGACAGCAGCGAGGTGGGAGGGGGCTGTTGCCATTGACGACGTTTGAAACAAAATCTGTGGACTAATACAGTATATACACAAGAAGTTGAGTTTATACATCCCCATTGTTAAAGTTGTCTTGTCTGCACGATTTTGGTAAAATATCTAATTGTGATATTTCTGACCAACATTGTGTTTGTGAATTTCTACAAAAGTCTATATTTGTTCAGAGGCAAAATCACAATTTTACAAAGTTTCTTTATGAAGTAATTATGAATGTTTGAGTTCGAATCTGTGGAACAACAATCTTTTTTGAAGCGAAAAACTGACTGTATGAGTCCTGTGTGCACATATATTTTGTGTTCATTCCAATGCATAATAATAATAATTATAATGCACACATTTTTTAATATTGCTTTTCATGACACGCAAAGAGGCTTCACGTGTCATGATTCTTTCACTTCATACATGGTGGTGTATGGAGTGTTCCCAGAGGTCTCCCATCCCAGCACTAACCAGACCATCTCTTCAGACCAGAATACTCGCACTGAGGCCTTACCTGACTCGCGACACTGGCACTGGCGCAGTTCTTCCTGTAGCACGCTAACATGTGCGCCGTTTGGTTGACGAGGATCTCTCTCACGCTCTTCACGGGCTGCTTCAAAACGGCTCGATACGCTGCAGCCGAGAGAGAGAGGTCACGATCAGAGGCAGAAGGACTTCAAGTGTTTTTAGGGAGTTCAAATGAATTAGACGTGAGATACGACTAGATACAGCTTCACGACAAACCCAGAGATATGGACAGTTTGAAGCTGGGTCAAAGCCAGAGGCAACACAGGGAGTAGCTCAACTGTGCAGATAACAGACGCCACGCTTTATGTGAACCAGGTGCTGCTCATTTCCCACTTCAGTAAAAGAATCAGTGACGGAGTCAGTGGGAGAGGCGCATCACAAAGTCAGTGGACGTCACCTCTCCTCTTTCCTAGTCTATCTTTTTGGAAGCAAATAATGCCAAAACTGAGCAGCAAACTCAGCCACACACTGCAAAAAATGATTAAATGAGGTAATAATAGCTTGAACTGAGAGGTTTGTATCTTAGTTGGAGTAAGAGAATTTTACTTTGGGCCTAAATCATATTGTTTTATTGCAAATCTGCATGAGTCACATACATTTTTAGACTCGAAGGTTGGCAGATTTGTAATTCAAATTGTTTAAAGAAACTTTGACACAATGTTAAAAAGACAGAAAAAGGCAGATTTGCACGTGTCCCCTGGTTCATTCAGTTTTCTTCTTTCTATTTTATTAATTAACACTTCTTAATTATAAAAACATGTAAAGTACAAGTAAAGCGCTGTATATCTTTTGTCATTCACCTGATTTGGCAAAGAAGTTGACGAGGGAATCCGTCTCGCAGCTCTTGAACATGTCTTGCAACTGTGAGCTGCATCTGAGACTGAGGTTGTGGATGCGGAGTCTTCTCTGTCCGCTCAGAGTCGTGTAGAGCAAGGCACACTGCGGGAAAACAACTGATATAAGTCCTCAGGTCTAAAAGGTGAGGGATGGAGGAGGAGAATACTGTACCTGGATGAGTGCTCCTGCGTCTTCGCCCAGAGAGTCGTCGTGTTTAAACTCAACAGTAACAGCTTTATCGCAGTCCACGGACGCCATCTCCACGTCTGTGGTGTTGTTCATGTGAACCGCCCCGAAGAAGTCCGTCGCTCTGAAGCCTGGAATCAACCCAAAATTAATGTTAAAACAGTCAATGGTGCTGTAACTAGAGCGGCACGGTGGCTGAGTGGATAGCACTCTCTCGCTCCTCAGCAAGAATGTCCGGGTTCGAATCCCGGTCAGAACAGGGCCTTTCTGAGTGGAGTTTGCATGTTCTCCCCGTGTCTGTGTAGGTTTCCTCTGGGTGCTCTGGTTTCCCCTACCACTAAAAATATGTACAATAGGTCTGGCATGCGCCTCCTGTACTGGCCCCGCTCCCATCTCTGCGTGGAGTGAGAGACAAATGCCCAAAAATAACAATTGTAAACTGCTTTGTGACTCTGGTCTGTGAAAGGCAGAATATAAAGATTACTTACTCACTCAATAGAGCAAAAACACTTTTTATGCTGCTCTGTTTTAATATTAAAAGGATAGTATGTTTCATTGACTTTCTGCATTTCAGTGTTTTTAAATTGCTCTGTGAAGCACTTTGAATCGCCTTGTACACAAATTGTTCTATACAAATAAATTGAGATGTGAGCAGTTTACCCGTGCTGGTGCGAACTCTCATCACGGCGTCGAATCCGATGGGTTTCTGAACGTCTTTCCTCAGGTCTCTCAGGAAGTGCTCCCCGTCTGTCTCCACCTGTGGAGGGTTATCATGGAGTCACTATGAGGTGCAAAACTCTCTCTGGCCACTAGATGTCACCGTACCGTAGCCGAGAATGACATTAGTTAGCTTGATTTTGGCAGATTTGGAAAATGTATTTGAATATAGAAAAAAAATTGCAATTTAAAGCACATGACAGTCTAGACTTAAGTTGATTCAATTGTATTTACGACATTCAAAACATTTATTTACAGTTTTGCCGCATTTATTTTATTAAAGGTCTCTGACTCATGATATCATCAGTTCTAGAACATTGCTGTACTTCCTGTAAATGTATGGTTTTTATTTATTTTTTTCAAACCAATGTTCCAGGTAAAACTTTATATAAAAAACTTGCATCATTCCACCACAAAAAGACACAATTAGAAAAGAATAAACAACTGCCATATAAACTTCAAGGTTCTTCCAATTGAACCCTCTATGTCAGGATCTACTTTTATACAAACAAACTGGCAGAGAGCTACTCCTTTTTGCAGTCGTAATAAAAGTCGATCTAATAATTACGACCAAACTCAGAGAACACATATAAAACACACCATAATACTGTATAACCCTATATTTGTACTTGTAATAGATATGTAATGGCTCAAAAAGTATTCGTTGAAGTGTATTTGTTAAATTCTAAATCCTTTGGCGAGCTACCTGTAAGAGGCTGGTGAGCTACTGGTGGCTCCTGAGCTACAGGTTGGAGACCCCTGCTATATGTTCCTTAGATACATTAAAATGCTTCACCGTCACTAATCCTCATTCTTGCAAATTTAACATTTTCAAAAATAAGCTATAACAATTCCATACCACTAGAGGTCACTGTGCACGCTGGGGAGTAACGTGTATAATGTTTTATTTCTTATTGCACCTGGAAGTTGATGTACTTGTAGACGGAGCCCCCGGTGTGGGAGGGGATGCTGGCCATGGTTGCCAGGTCCACGTACTGACTGGGGAAGAGGAAGAGGTCCACGCTGCAGCCGGTCGCCACGCAATCTTTGGCCAGCTGCTCGTACACGGCCTTCTGAGGCTGAAAGAGAGTCTGCAGAGAAGAAACCACACCGAGAGGTGAGTTACTGTCAAGATAATTATTATATCGACTTAACGTTCAATA
This sequence comes from Knipowitschia caucasica, assembly GCA_964034765.1. Classification (NCBI taxonomy): domain Eukaryota; kingdom Metazoa; phylum Chordata; class Actinopteri; order Gobiiformes; family Gobiidae; genus Knipowitschia; species Knipowitschia caucasica. The sequence continues at coordinate 30,626,471 of OZ035841.1, forward strand.
ACTCATGGATGAAACTATAGATTTTGGGTCTAAATATTAATGGTCTGTTCATTTTCCAAGATTATTTTTATATTTTCTGTGTCAAACGATTAAATTGAGTACATTTCACTCAACTCTGCTTTTTAATGAAGTGGACCAATTAAGAAATGCTTTACTAGTGGTGCCAGCTCAGACTCTGAGGAGCACAGGGGCAGTCTTCCTGAAAATGTAAGACAGGCTTCTACTGTACTGACTCTTGTTCAAATCCAGGTTGAAAACAGTTTTGTTTAGCTGTGCAAACCACTGAATAATTGTATCCTAACTCTTCTTAACGCCCTGTGTGATGTTATTGTTTATGATTGAGAGCCTTGTGTGGTATGGTCTTAATTACTGGTATTCTTTCTGACGTGGACTTATTACCAAACCACAGTTAGCATTAAGGCTGGTCGTCATCTGCTTTAAAGATGCAGTCTGTGATTTTTTTCCAGATGCATTTTTTAAAATATTGTGGGAAAACGTCCCTAAACCCTAAAAGTTATCATGTGTTTTCAAATAGTAATGGAATTGACCAGATGCCTATAGTCTCCAAAAATTAATAAATAATATTTTGGAGCGGACCGATAAAAATAAACCAATGGGATCCGTTCATTCCCAACAAACCAATTGGATGCGTTTACCCGAGACGGTCCCATCTCTGCAACTTAAAACGAAAACGTGTTCTCACCTTTTCTTTGTCGGTGTTAATGAGTTTTTTGTCATCTCTGTTTTTCAGTTTTCCGGGCGCCTCGGCGGTGGGCATGGCCGACTGGAAGATGAAGAGCTTTCCACTGCATTCTGCCGCCTGAAAAAGAGCCGAGGAGAATCTCAACTTCTCAACAAAATGAAATCTATTTAATACGCAAACACATTTTATTACATAGTTCATTTTTTTGGTGAAAATTTTATTCTTCTGCATCTTTTTAATGCCGTTCTCAAGCAATTGTCATTTTCTGTTGTTCATAATCAAAAGCTGATGGTACAGATGTTTATGAATATGCATTTGTTGTGGACGTGTCTCTCCTAGATCAGCTTTACAAACATAAACACAGAAGAAAATAAAAAGAACACTCCATCTTTCTAATCAGTGCCGTCATAACGAGCAGGAACAGGTCACGTTTTTACTAATCAATTATTTTAGTGATCAATGAATCGCCAACTTCTCGTCTTGCCAACTTCCACACGTTATTATTTTGACACTCAAACAAGGAACTCATTTCAATTTAGAAATCAGGAATTGTGAAGATGACCTGTTTTTAAAGATAGAAAGCTCTGTTCTGTATTTATTTATTTTTTAAGTATTATTATTATTAATCTTTATGAAGGGCACAATACAAGACGGTCCATAGTTAAAAGAAAATATCCAATACACACAGTATGTTGCATATTGAGAATGTCCTCTGGTGGCTTTACTTGCTACAGCTTTACCACTGTCAAACTGAGACAGAATATTGTTTCTGCGTTCAACAAAAACTACTTGATTCAGCGAAAGAACGAGAACATTTTCTAGATTGACGGATAATCAAAAGAATCGTGAGTTACAGCACCATTTGTGATCAAACCAGGAGTGTCCAAACTCAGACCAGGTGGACAAGAGACATTAACAACCTGTCACAACTGTTACAAAATCAAAATGGGTGAAACAGATCAGCCAGAAATCTGTAGAAGAAGACCAGGAATTTTGGCTTCATAAAAAGGTAAAAAATAATCACTTCTTATCACATTTAACATTCCGATTGAAAGAATGCTTTGAGGACGGTCATTTTCCCAGGGGTCGTGCATAGTTTGGACAAGCTATTTGGCTGAAAAATCTTTTTATGCGTTTAAAAAAAAAAAACGTAGATTACGTTAAGTTTTTGTTGATTATGCCCAAAGTCAAGGAGAGCGTTGCTTTTCTGTTGCTGCCCCCGAACTGTGGAATAGTCTGCCTCTGCTCATGAGAGAATCTCCTTCATTGGAGGTTTTTAATCCAGTCTAAAGACACATTTTTACGCCTTGGCTTTAAACACCAACTGAGTTTTTACTTTGTACATGCATTTATATGTATTTTTTGCTGTTTGCTTTCATTTTTATCTTTTGCGCCTGTGTAGGACTTTGGGCAGCTGGTATGTGCGATACGAATAAAGCTGACATTGACATTGCAAAGTTTTGGGTTTAAAAAAAAATCTTGAAGCTGCCGTGTCGTAAAACCAATACACAAGTTCTCGGAGTTGTTGTACATAGGCTCCCTCAAGAACCTGCACTGGGAGAGAAAAACCCCCAAAGTGATCGGAGGAGTGCATTCTTGTGTTCGACTATTATAAATCTAAAATCCCACATGATGTCCGTGAACATGAGAACACTGGACCCCTGGATCTGGGTTTAGGTGTTGGCAGACCCCACTAACCTTAAGCGCCTCCACTCCGGCCTGGATCACGGGGGCAAAGACCGTCTCGCTCTCGTTTGAGTTGGCAAACATGTCCGGGATCTGATCCAAAAGGCTGACGGGAAAAGAACGAGAAAAGAGAGGTGAGTTAGCGTGGGTGGGGTTTTTTCTCTCGCTCGAAGCCACAAACACTCTTTTTGCAAATGTGCGGAACTTACTTGTAGATAACGGCCTTGGACTCCTGGTAGTTGACGAGGAATCCGTCGAGCAGCGGCACAAACATCTCGGCCGTGTCGGACACCACCATCATCTGCGGCTGGGCCAGGGCGCTCTTCACGTTGTAGAAATGAAGGATCTTGTTGTAAGTGACAAAGCCCACTTTTATCACTGAGCTCTCACTGCCGTCCTCTCTGGAAAAGAAAAAAAGATGTAATAACAGGTATAAAGTATTTAAACTGGCATCAAGTTATCTGGATCTTCTATACCACCAGACTGTTGTAAGATGTGGATTTTATTTCCTTTAAACTGGCAACACTTTTATAATGTTTTTTTGTATTGCCATTTGTCTGTTTTTACAGTGTGTTTTAATTGGTTTGAAATCCTGATCTGTAGAACACCCCCATCTAGAGGCAGAAGAAGGAAAGTGCATTCTGCTATTTACACAGCGGTCACACTTCTGGATTAAGGTCACTTTAACTGGACCAACTCTAGTTCACTTTAACTGGACCAACTCTGGTTCAATTTAACTGGACCAACTCTGGTTCACTTCAACTGGACCAACTCTAGTTCACTTTAACTGGACCAACTCTGGTTCAATTTAACTGGACCAACTCTGGTTCACTTCAACTGGACCAACTCTGGTTCAATTTAACTGGACCAACACTGGTTCAATTTAACTGGGCCAACTCTGGTTCACTTCAACTGGACCAACACTGGTTCAATTTAACTGGACCAACACTGGTTCAATTTAACTGGACCAACACTGGTTCAATTTAACTGGACCAACACTGGTTCAATTTAACTGGGCCAACTCTGGTTCACTTCAACTGGACCAACACTGGTTCAATTTAACTGGACCAACACTGGTTCAATTTAACTGGACCAACACTGGTTCAATTTAACTGGACCAACACTGGTTCAATTTAACTGGACCAACACTGGTTCAATTTAACTGGACCAACCCTGGTTCACTTCAACTGGACCAACTCTGGCTCACTTGGGAAAACAATGCCTCACTGGCAGAAGAAAATGTGAACTTCTCTGGTGGTTTTACATCCACAAACACATCAGTTTTGCCCCGAGTGAGCCAGTATGGGTCCAGTTAAAGTGAACCAGACCAAGTGTGAACAGGCTCCTAGAAAACATCTAAAATGTTACTGAACTCAACTGTAAAGAGCATATGACTGGGACTTAATTGTAAAAAGTTAATTTTGTCTTATTATGTTTAAGGCTTGGAAGGTTCAAGACAAAACATGTAAGAAGCCAGTGCTGCTAAAATACCTTGGTCAGATGTGACACGCTGTGGTGTGACTGTCTCCTCTCAGCTGTAGTTGCCGAATGTTTAAATTTCTTGTCTTAAAAGAAAACTTCTAAGCCATATGAGTGGATCATTTTCCAAAACTAAGACTACGTTTGGTTTGTTCTGTCAATGATGAGTTTGAGACAGGAGCATTTAGACAGAAGGGGCAAATTTAGGCAAGAAGATCCTGATATCAGCCTGGATGAAGCTGCCAAATGATGTCGAATCAATTTTTTTGTTTAAATCACACAAAAAAAAAGTGTTTAAGTAAGACTTTTCATGCAACAGAATATCAACAGATTTTCACTTTGATTATCTTTTTTACGTGGCAAAAACACACATTTGAGAAAGAATTACAAAGTGGTAGTTACTTTGGTAGATTCTCCAGCAGCGTCTTCAACTCGTTACAAATGAGTTGGACCAGCCCACTCTTAATGTTGTTGTAGGAGACGTCGATCATAAAGATGAAGGCTGGAGGATTTGGAGGTTTGTTGTTCTGTGGACCAAACAGACAACATGTAATCTTTATTTACAGCCTTTAGATGTAGGTAAATAATGATTAGTTTGTTAGTTTGGCTGCATGTTCCGACACTGTTATGTTTCCAAAGTGACTGCCTCTGACTGCTGCCTGGCCTAGAAAGACTGTTTATAATACGAGAACACCGGACGGACATTTATCATTGCCTTTTACCGATCACTGGATTAAAGCAGATTCCAAGCAGCAGAAGCCATAGAGACCAACCATTCTCAAATAAAACAATTACTTATATATTTAACTAATGTCACAATACAAAATAATACAGTTAATAACTCCACAATGAATAAAGAATACAGTTAATAACTCTTTAGATTCCACAATGACAAAATAATAAAAATGCCAGTCCACATTCGATCAGGTCTGGGTCAAGTACAACTGAAGACCTTTTAAGGATTTGTAATTCTTATTTGAACTCATGTGTCAGCAGAAGAACAAAGCTTTTTTTTAATCTTTGGTCTCCATTAGGTCTCCAGCCCCCCCTCGCCTGGGAGCCTCCTCAGTCCTGCAGCTCACAGCCTCAGTCCTGGATCTGAAGCCGGTCCAATTATTGGAGCGGATCCTTCTCTCAATGTTGGGCTCCCCGAGGTTTTTTCCACTGTTTTTTAATTTTAGTTGATTCTTTGTACATTTATCAACATTCATGGACATTGGTCATCCCGCTCCCTATGGACCCAAGGCTCCTCCTATGTGTTTGTTTTTATGTGTTCGAACTGTTTGATTCTCTGAGCTGTTGTTGGTGAATTGACAACTTTGTCTGAATCTGAATCTAAAGTCCTCAGAGACAACCGCTGTGATTCAGGGCTTTACAAAAATGAATTGTACACTTCCTCCATTCCCATTCAGGCGCTGACGTGGGCAAAAATACATAATATAAAATGTGACTGTTGCAAATTGTCACCAGGAATTTATAGAGAAAAAAGAACCCAATTGGATCGTTCTCAAATATAACAAATACCTGAATATGAAGTGGTAAATTGAACACGTTACATCCTTTTAATCAAGTTTAAAGATTTTAAGGCCTTCAATTTGGCCTCAGACCCTGGGGCTACTCTGGTCTACAGAGGTCAGATAGAGGTTTTAGTATAGAGTAGGATTGGATATAGATCATATTTTTGACTAATCATTGAATAGAATTAGTTCATAAGATTTCTGTCAACCCTAAAGTCACCACTGGGGACAACGAGATGCAACAGTAGCGAAGAAGTACTGGAAAACAAAACAACTAAAACACTAAAGTTACCTTGCAATAGTCGAGGGTAACTTCAAACTCATAAGATCCTAGACACAGCTCAGGCCTCTGGTTGAAGTCCACCCTTCGCCCCATGTGGTCAAGATGTTGGAAATAAAACATTGGCACTGCGTAGTGACGAGAAATTAATGATTGCCATCTGCACGTTCAAACTGGCGTCCAATATAAACGCCGTACCTTCGTTGATGCAGTTGCAGAAGCCGCACTGGAAGCGGCGTCCTCCTTCCGTGAACTGCATGTACGGACAAATGTAAGCCTTGCATCTGTTACAGCGAACGGGTCCAGTCTCACCGTGGTTCACAACGTGGAGAGGAGCCTGAACGTGCACACAGACAAACAAGAGGCTACTTAGAAAAACAACAATATGGGAACTTGAGAGGTATTTTGGCTTAAAATGCAGTAAAAAAAAAGCTAAAAATAAAGACAGAATAATTGAATGTATGTGGAAGTGGGCCAGCGCTGGCAAACACAACAATGTACAATTTAGCGTTAATGCGAGTTGCTGATTAAACAGATTTGAAATGAGGATGAGATTTTTTGCATCTGTTACTTTTATAACTTGTTTGTGCCATGAGCCAAAGCAGACTTCCAGATACTTACAAGGGCAAACAAAAAACAAATTTGAAACAAAACATGTAAATCTTAGCAGTCCGACACTGCACAATGGTATTGACATTGCAAAGTCATTTTCATCAAAGTGTATGGAATAGAAAATCAAACGAGCGCAATAGAAAAAGGATGTGTAATCTTGCAATGAAGTGATACTGGATCATTTTAAAGATTTTAAAGGGCAAACTAAACCATATCTCAAGGCACGCTGACACAAAAGCACAACCATAACTTAGAGAAAAGTGCTTGACAATGTTACTAACAGTTCAATTCAATTCTCCAACCTAATTTTTCACAGCAGGATTGGCACAAAAGCCCCAGTAACAACCAAACTCATTCCACAAAACAAAACAGAAAATCCAATCATTTCCAGGTGCAGGTCAGCCATTTTTATTCCTCCAAACATGTCCTGATACAAAGCGTTGAATCGTTTTCTTTGTTTAATCAGTCGCTTATTTGTTTTCTTCTGGTGATAAAGACTTACCTCATTCGCTGGTAATCGAGCCAATGGTTTGATGATGGTGGCCAGGGGGACTTGGCTCTGTTTGGCCAGGTCAGCGGTGGTGGGCAGGCAGTAAGTGGTGCATCTCATGAATCTGGGGCTCGCGTTGCCTGCGGTTACACAGACAAATGTGTTGCGAACATGAATATTGATAAAACATGTTGTGTGAATTACCTTGGTCCTGTACGGTGAACTGTGTTGTGACCAGAGGTGGCACTTGTCCACGGACGTCTGTGACGTAGAGCTTTCCTACTTGTCTCTGCTGGTCCTCCTCGATCACTTGTGTCTAAAGCAACAAACACTTTTTATTCAACACATTTTCAGTTTAGAATAGCTATCATCTTATTTAACTTGTAAATGTATTGCACATTTCCCATGAGCCTTTTGTGCCACGGATTCGAACAATTTGGTCTGTAACCTTTCAGACATCAAGAATTGGATGTATTTTTTAGCAATCTGCTTAATAAATTGTATTGAATATTCATAAATGTGTTAAAGATAATAATAAGACGCCCTCAGGCTTATATGGTTGTTCAGTTTAACTGCATCTACTTTGTTCTGTATGTAGCTTGACTAGCATTGTAAAGACGTATTATAAGCATAACTAGTTTAAATGATTCAAAAAGAATTATGCTCACTGGGCTGGGGATAGAGTCTGGATCCAGTTTCTTTTGTGGTGGTCCAGCAAGTTGAGATGGTCCTGATGGGAAACCACCAGGCATACCGGGCATACCGGGCTGAGGTCCTGCCATGTGACCACCAAACTGACCTATCGAAGAAACATTTGGTGAATAAATGAATGCAATATATGAGCACGAACTGTGAATGCTTTTCCTATAGAAATGCATTCAGCAAACTTTTATTACCTGGTTGCTGAGGATATCCCTGTGGGCCAAGACCTGCCTGCTGGAAGCCTCCAACTCCAGGAGCTGATCCAGGAAAAGGTCCAGCCATGCCTCCCATGGTTGAAGCACCCATAGGAGGAGCACCCATAGAGGGAGCACCCATAGAGGGAGCACCCATCGGAGGTCCAGCCATAGGAGGACCACCCATAGGAGGCCCAGCCATAGAGGGAGCACCCATAGGAGGCCCAGCCATATGAGGAGCATCCATAGAAGGGCCACCCATAGGGGGAGCACCTGCCATAGGAGGTGGTGACATAGGGGTGCTAGCCATTGGAGGAGCGGTCATCTGTGGAGACATGGGAGGGGACTGTGGGTGCATCTGAGGCTGTCCCATCACTGGAGCAGGCCTCTGAAGGTGCTGCTGGCCACCTGTGTTGACCGGACTCTGAGGACCTGGTGCTGAACAAAACACAAATCTGCTCTATTAACAATTGACGAAGAAGAGTGAACAATCTGAAATGTGTATTGTAGTTGACTGAATGATTACCATAGTTTCCCATGCTCAGAGCGTTCATCTGGTTGGTAATCTGTTGTGTTGCAGGTGGGGGCTGAGGCGCCATGTTGTTGTATGATGACTGTGGAGGCTGTCCATAACCAGCGGCGGAGGCTGGGGGAGCTGCAAACCTTCAAGACAAGAAAAGCAAAATGAGAAACTTTTTATTTTTTTACCACTGTCTTTCACTGCATCCATTTGACCCTGTCTATACAGCAACCTGGCTTCTCACAAAGGTTCCCTGACATTTTATAACTTTTCTTTTATTTATTTCTGCTTTTGTCTACTTCACATGGAATTTAGGAAGAAACCTGGTGCCTAAAGGGTTAAAACAGGAGATGGGTTGAAAGTACTGAAGTCACTGAAACATGTTTGAGATGGTTTATTAAGTTGAAAATCTTGGCTAGTGTAAATTTGTTGGTAAAATAAAAATGGAGTTGGACATTAGATATGATTACCATAGCAACCACACTAAATAAGGTCTAGGGCTGGTCTCATTTGTGCAATAGTAGCAATATGAGACACCTGCCAGACTTCTCAAACATAATTATAATTTTACCTGTGAGGATGAGCCCCATTCTGCTGTGCAATTTGGCCATACTGAGCAGAGGCTGGAGCTGGATGCATCCCATTCATCATACCCGCTGTAAGTCAATCAGATATAATAACATGTAATAAGCACATACAACTGCATTTGCATTTCAAGGAGAGTGGATTACCCGTTGGTGGGGCATTAAATGGCTGTGCTTGCCCCCCATAATGCCCATAGAGAGGCTGCGTTGCTCCTGGAGGTCCGAACCCTCCTTGGTATCCCCCCATCCCGGCCTGGGCCTGAGAGTAGGGGGGCGCAGCCACAAAGCCCTGTTGACTCATCTTGTTTTGAAGATTGGGTTTACTCTTTCCTCATGCCAAAAAGAGACACTGCAAGAAGATACATCCCATTTAATAAGTTGCAAACACAAAGCAGCAGAACATTATATTCAACTGTATTCACTGGTTGAACACAGCAGCACGTGGTATTTGACCCTATCCGATCATTAACTCTCCAGCAACAAGGACCTTTGACTTCGTATTGAGAGATAAAGCAACAATTATCACTATCTTAAAAAGGCAGCATAAGCCATTTGACTTCCCACTGCTCTGTCTACATTCCTACAACAAAGTTCATAACAGAATATTGTGGGTGACTACCTGCCAACTATAGACATTAATAATAGTTACCCACACACACACATGTATAAGGAGAAAAGATTTATTGAATCCATAAATTGAAATAAATCATTATAAATTCTGACACGTGTCTAAACTTAATAATCCACTTTACACACATGTCAAATAACGTGTCTGTTATACATAGCATTTACAGTAGGATGACATCGATGCGTCAGTAGTTATAATACTATATCAATTAGCTAATGCCGAATAATAACATAACGGCGTAATAGCGGTGCAAATTACTAGATTGGAAATGCCACGTCAAAATACGGTATATGAGCAAATCAAAGCATCTTGTGACCTTTTCTGATAGCATCACTCACAGAATAGACAACCCGTTTATACAAGTGCTCAGTATACAGGTGTTCTGGATTAAAGAGTCCAGAATCCATGTTTTGTTATTACGTGATGGATTTAGCTAAATCTTCCACAGAAATCAAACTTTTCAACATCGCTGCCTGTCTTAATCTCGTAGTTAGACACACGGGGAGATGCTGGGTGAAATGCTGCACCAACAGTGTATAAATTGTGCGCACGTAGAAGTGGGAATGTGTTATTTACCTGTAATATCTGGGCAGAGTCCTCTTGTGTCTATCGCCCGCAGAGAAAGCAGAGTGCCACGTCAAACTCCTCCAAAGCGCCGGTGTCTGTGCGCCACTACATCCTACTATGTCAACACATAAACACAGGCAGCAAATCCGGTCACGCACTTTCAAATTAAAACATAACAACGAGATAATACATCATTTACCATCTGGAAACGCAATAAATAATATGTACAATAAATATAAATATGTACAATAAATACAAATAATATGTCTGAAAATATGTACCTCAATTAAAGAGAATTAACCCGCTTTTAATCACGTTACTACTTTTATTTTGAACTGTTTCCTAGGCAACATCTGCGTTTGATGGCCATTCATGGGTGGCTAATGCGCACGCGTGGAATACAGGCTACGAGCTCTACACGTCAGCACAGTTCACAGGAGGAGGGAGCTGGAGGATGTGTGTTGTCTCCTCAATTAACTTTCGTTTTGAATTTATCTTTGAACAATATTAACAGTGGCATTGAAGCCTAGTTGAAAATGTTTGGATGGATACATGCACCCCCCCCCCCCCCCAAAAAAAAAAAATTACTATTGATGTTCAAGTTTAACACGTGTTTATTAATTCCTTCCATGGGTATAAGACATGCATACAATATTTTGAGCACCGTTTTCTCATTCGCAACGGTCTTTTTATAGTCATTATTTTTAACCCCATGAATATTCCATTTAACAAGTGCAAATGCAACCAGATTCAAGGGGTAGAGCAAATAATATATCATGATGTGTTGTGATTTTATAGCGACCTTTGTGAAGGGAAGATGCAGCAGCCAACTTTCTGCTGCCTATCACCACTTTGTCAGCTTAATTCTGTTGTTTATAAGGTCACTTCCACTTCAACACTGGACAGTTGGTAAAATAAAAAGCGGAACAACACAATACTTGAACTGTTTAGCACAGGTTTAAACGTGAAAGTAAGACTTGATGTCCTGATGAAGAAAAATGGCAGAGGCTAAACAACTAACTAACCAGCATTTTGGTCCACACGTGGTTTCACCGAAAAAAAACAATGTAAACGTAAAATGCGTAACGTTTGATAAACATACTTTAACTTACTTATGTTAATGTAAGAATGTTGATAGATCCTCAACCCAGCATGTTTTTAATATTTTATAATATTTTTGTCTTTTTCTTTTCTTTTTTTTTACCTATGGGGATTTTGTGTGGGGAATTGTACTTCCTGAACCAGGAGTTCTGCCCACACACTGCTCTTATTTTAGTCATGTATTTATGTTTTCCCCAAAAGATACTGCTTCAAATACTGGGAATAATACAGTTGTCTGGGGTAGACCACTATGTGCGTGCTGATCTGCACTTATTTGAAATGTACTAGTTCTAATCCTTTTACAAACCATTTGTTTATCCCTGTTTCTTGTGTTTACATCTGCGCAGCACTTTTGGGACCCTCTACCAGGTTTGGGGGAGTGTCTCTCTGCAGCTGTGACGCGGGCGGGCCGGCCTGTGGAGCGCTCAGATGATGGGGGCATTATATATATTGGTTCATGTGCGGAGCTGCTGGTGGTTTTTACAGAGGGCTGCTGCTGCTCTGACTCGCAGGTTCATGGTGGCCCCACGGAGGACAGGCTGAGGAGCAGGCATGGGCTTCGGGGATTACATCTGCGTCACTCTGCGGAGCGATGGTGCACCCTGGGGCTTCTCTGTGGCACATGGAGAGGGGGACACCTACAGACCGCTGGTGGTTTCTCAGGTAAGATCAACAAGTACAGAGTAAATGCATTATGTTTTAGTGTTGATACAACTTCAACTATGTTTATCATGCTTGCAAGACTCTTTAAAAGTCTCAAAAGTTTCCAATAGTTTGTCGTTCTCACGCACTTTCACCAAAGCAATAATACAAACTGGCAGATAATGATCTTTTCTTGTTCATGCATATTTGCTCTGGCTGTGTTATTGGTGCTAGATTCCTCAGGATCCTTATATGGTCAAGGCCAAGACCGAGCGTGAAGCTGCGGCTGTGATCTGTTATCACTCAGAAAGACTTTAGTAAATGAAGCAATACTTTGTGCAGACAGCTCACTGACTGGAAGAGTGATGGGTATTCACCTTATCACCATTTATGATGCAAATGATTTTTCCCATTGCATTGCATCATTTTATGGATGGAGGTGGAATAGAAAATGTGGATTCAAATATTGACTCTACACCACATTTCTGTTATATGCTATTTTAAAATAGTTTGCTTTGAAAATTACCGATTTGAATAGAACATGCACACATTAACTTGTTGACTTGAATTCGTCGCAAACATTTCAAGTTTCTTTATTATAATTTTTAAGCCGTACATGCCCTGCAGTGTGTAAAGGACCTATTTTGGTAATAATTGAAGCCAGGTGGAACTCTAAAAGTTCAGTTTATCTTTGTGTGTTTCCACTAATACTGAAGGTATCCTGAGATCTCGACGTCTACGAAAAGAACATGTAAATATTTTTCTTAACCTGCATTCCTCCCACATCAAAGCTGTTCTTGGAGGTCTTGTGTCTGTCTAATAGCTCCAATAGATCACTTTAATGACAATTGGGGAAGAAAAGCTATTTTTAGTTGAGACAAAACAGTCAAATTGTGAAGAGTTTAAGTGGGGTTAGTTACTTTAAAAACCTTTGCAGATGACATCGTAAAAAGACACCAAACAGACACAACGTTTTTTCCGACCTTAATAGATGCTTGAAGTGGTTCTTGAATGCAGCTTTTGAATGGTTAGCCATGCTTCTCAGTTCATTAATACATGTTAGAAGTGATTAATCATGCTTCTAATATCATTTATACATATTTGAAGTGATTAGCCTTGCTTCTAATGTCATGATAATAATCGTGGCAAGAGCTCTGGTGTGTGTCGTCTGGTGCACACTGGGGTAGTCTTGCACAGTTTTTCCTATGTGGTTTTACTGCAAATGGCAAATAAATGGATCTGAATCTGGATGAATACAGGGTTTAAGTGGTTAGCTACGCTTATAATTTCAATAATACAAGGTTAAAGTGGGCGACAGTGGCTCAGTTGGTAGAGCATTGGCCTTTTAGCCCGAAGGTCATGGGTTCGGGCCTACCGTAAGACCTACTTCACGACTCCCACTAATGACTGCTGTCGTTGTGTCCTTGGGAGAGACACTTAACCCCACTTTGCCTGAAGCCCCCGCTGAAAGATCTCAGCTCCTGTGGACTCACCACCTGCAGGAGGATCAGTGAGGGGCTGGTGCTCTGTGACTGGGTGCAGCTCTGACTGCCACCCCCCCCGACCCAGAAATAGATTAAGGGGAAGAAGATGGATGGATGGACAAGGTTAAAGTTGTTAGGTAGGGTTGTAAGTCTGTTAATACATGTATGAAGTGATCAGCCATGCTTCTAAGTTCATTAATACATGTTTGACGATTAGCCATGCTTCTAAGGTCATGGATTCAGGTTTGGAGTGTTTAGGTATGTTTCTAAGTTTATCAATACAGGGTTGTTGTGGTTAGCCAGGCTTTCATTTATGCATATTTGATGTGGTTAGCCATGCTAGTAAGTTGGTTCTTACAGGGTTGTGGGGGTTGCTTTGCTTTTAAGTTTGTTACTACATGTTTGTGGTAAGCCATGTTCATTAATACAGGTTTGAAGTGATTAGCTATGCTTCTAAGCTCAGTACCATACAGCTGCATTTTTGAGAGTATTGAGAGTTCTAACTGAAATACATATAAAAGCATGCTCTTTTCTCCTTTACTTATTCTTAAGCAATGGGATTACTTCAATGCTGTTTTTTACTAGAGTATCTATTGTATAAGTTACTTTTACTGTCTTGATATTTTTGAGTATTAGTTGCAAATATGCATAATTATAACGTTTTACTCATCCTGGACAAGTAGCACTAGTAGTAGACTGTTTGAATAAATGTTCTATAACTTTTCCAATTCATTTCTATTACTCTAGTGCTTATATTTCACCTCTGCATAGTTTACATGTAATTTTAAAACCAACTTTATTGAGTCACTGACTTGATTACTGACTTGATTACAATACAACAACAGAGCAGAGCAGAAATATAACAGGTAATAAGTTATGATAAGAAAAACACGTTTGCAAACATAGCTACAGCGTTGTTTTGTTTTGTGAGAACACTCTTGCTCAAAGCCTGACAGACACGCTGCGGAGGAGTGTGGGGGATCCATTTGTAAAAGGTTCTTTCCATATAAGGACACTGTATTTTCTTCTAATTTGGAGTCTTGGCTCGAATACAAAGTTGGTGAGGTCACTTTATTTTTAAAGCTGGCTGCAAGAAAAACTGAAAGTCACGTCTTGACCTTAGAGGTTATGAATTAGCTGCTACAAAGGAAACGGGAATAACTCTAGTCTCATCAACCTGAACATGAAACATTTGTACCTCGCTAATTAGTTTGTCGTCTTGGAATGCGGAGTGTCGAGACGTATTAGGTCTCTGAGCCAAGCATCAGTTGTGTTCCCATGTAGAAACTGCACTTGAAAACTTAACATATTCCAAATGAGTTACAGTAAGCTGACAGTGAATCCTGATGTACTATTTATAAGCATAAATACACACAAAACTATAGATTTTTTTTTTGCAACTTTTTTTTTCCTGTATGTTTTTTTAAATAACATACAGGTTATGTTAATATTCTCTAACACAGTGTTTTTCAACCTTTTTTGAGCCAAGGCACACTTTTTTCACTGAAAAAATCTTGCGGCACACCTCCAGGAGAAAATGTAAAAATGTATACAGTACTAATGTAAAATATATACTGTACATACTCTGTGTGATATATAAAGTTTATCTTATCTTATAATGTATACAGTATACTCTGTAGCCTATATTCACAATATACAGTTATTCTCATCAAAATGCTTAAGTCCAGGCCTTGAAATTAAGCTTTATTTAATATTTCTCGATACAATTAACAAGAGTTTGGGAATAAAGTGGCACTAACTGTGTGGAAAAAAACTAAGAAAATCCACTCTCTGCCCAAATAGTCAAATAATAACTCACACAAAGAACATGCATTGTTAGTGCATGGGAAACATTTTGGTATCCGAGCTTTAAATTCAGGAGTTTTGGATGAGGGACACGGGAGGTCCTGAACGCGAGTCCATGGTTCTGTCCGGTCCGCATGTCTGTGGTTCTGTCCACTCGACTACGGTCTGCGCTCGGTACCCAGTTCAGAAGTGCGTTCGCAAGAGCTGTTGTACAAAAATTGTACATTTCATAGTTAAACCACTACAACGCGGCCACAGCTGCCCCGGGGCAGAGCGGAGGATGTTAATCCTGTTCAGAAACGGCATAATTCATTTTCAAAAACGTCTCTATCACTTTCACTTCTCACTCGCCACAAAGCTCTTGTCTCGCTCCCTCCCACATTTGTTGGTCGCATCCAATTTTACCTTTCTCGCCACAATGCTGACCTGTAGCCAGTGGTCGCATCCAATTTTTCAGTTTCAAAGTACTTAGCTATCTGCTGCCATCTACTGATTTGAAAAAGTATTACATGGTTACTCACAGTTCAAAACAAGTCACCGCTCGTCAACAGCGAATGCAGTTATTTTTAGACAAAGTAGACGAATTTCTCACGGCACACCAGACAATATCATACGGCACACTAGTGTGCCGCGGCACAGTGGTTGAAAAACACTGCTCTAACATAACCTGTACTACGCAACTTCCCTGGTGTAGTATCCAATTTTGCTCACGTCTAAATGTTATTGTGTTTCCCTGAATGTTCCCCATCATTAGAAAAATAACTGCATTGGAGTCGAGCGTTTCATTTCAGGCTTAAGTTACAACTGAGTATTTGCAGAGAGAAGATGCGACCCATTTTAAGAATTGAGATTTTGTCACAGTAAAAAATATGTACTATGTATTTCAATATCGCACACATTAATATTCCCTTTGTGGTGCCTGATTGAGAACATCAAACCGTGCTCTGATCCGATATCAATCATCTTGGTTTTGGATTGGCCAATCACAAATCATGGCAGATACAGCTCACATTGACTTTGTTAAACATTCATTATACGTTTTTACATAACTATAATTCTGGGGGCGACAGTGGCTCAGTTGGTAGAGCGTTGGCCTTTGAGCCTGAAAGTTGTGGGTTCGAGCCCACCATGAGACCTACTTCACAACTCCCATTGATGACTGCTGTTGTTGTGTCCACTTTGCCCGAAGCCCCTCGTTGAAAGATCAGGGCTCTTGTGGACTCACCACCTGCAGGAGGATCAGGGAGGGGCTGGTGCTCTGTGTACTGGTTGCAGCTCTGACTGCCACCCCCCGGGCCCAGAAATGGGTTAAGGGGAAGAAAATGGATGGATGGACTATAATTCTCTAACATAACCCACCCAGGTCTGCACGATATTGGAAATTAGTGCAATAGTCGATATGAGTGTTTAGTATTGCAATAACAATATTATTGCAATATTTTTGTCTTTCACCTGAAATTGCAATCTGCATTAAAACGTAAGAGAAAAATAACAAAAAATAAGCACAACGTTAATGACATTCAAATGCATTTATTTACAGTATCATGCGAAAGTATTCGGCCCCCTTGAACCTTTCAACATTTCAGGCTTCAAACATAAAGATATTAAAATTTAATTTTTTGTCATGAATCAACAACAAGTGGGACACAATCGTGAAGTGGAACGAAATTTATTGGATAATTTAAACTTTTTTAACAAATAAAAAACTGAAAAGTGGGGCGTGCAATATTATTCGGCCCCTTTACTTTCGGTGCAGCAAACTCACTCCAGAAGTTCAGTGAGGATCTTTGAATGATCCAATGTTGTCCTAAATGACTGATGATGATAAATAGAATGCACCTGTGTGTAATCAAGTCTCCGTATAAATGCACCTGCTCTTTGATAGTCTCAGGGTTCTGTTTAAAGCGCAGAGAGAACCATGAAGACAATGAACACACAAGGCAGACACTGCAAATCTACCAAGACCCGGCCGGCCCTCCAAACTTTCATCTCAAACAAGGAGAAGACTGATCAGAGATGCAGCCAAGAGGCCCATGATCACTCTGGATGAACTGCAGATAACTACAGCTGAGGTGGGAGAGTCTGTCCATAGGACAACAATCAGTCGTGCACTGCACAAATCTGGCCTTTATGGAAGAGTGGCAAGAAGAAAGCCATTTCTCAAAGATATCCTTAAAAAGTCTGGTTTAAAGTTTGCCACAAGCCACCTGGGAGACACACCAAACATGTGGAAGAAGGCGCTCTGGTCAGATGAAACCAAAATCGAACTTTTTGGCCACAATGGAAAACGATATGTTTGGCCTAAAAGCAACACAGCTCATCACCCTGAACACACCATCCCCACTGTCAAACATGGTGGTGGCAGCATCATGCTTTGGGCCTGCTTTTCTTCAGCAGGGACAGGGAAGATGGCTAACATTGATGGGAAGATGGATGGAGCCAAATACAGGACCATTCTGGAAGAAAACCTGTTGGAGTCTGCAAAAGACCTGAGACTGGGACGGAGATTTATCTTCCAACAGGACAATGATCCAAAACATAAAGCCAAATCTACAATGGAATGGTTCACAAATAGACGTATCCAGGTGTTAGAATGGCCAAGTCAAAGTCCAGACCTGAATCCAATCGAGAATCTGTGGAAAGAGCTGAAGACTGCTGTTCACACACGCTCTCCATCCAACCTCACTGAGCTCGAGCTGTTTTGCAATGAAGAATGGGCAAGAATTCCAGTCTCTCGATGTGCAAAACTGATAGAGACATACCCCAAGCGACTTGCAGCTGTAATTGCAGCAAAAGGTGGCACTACAAAGTATTAGCGCAAGGGGCCGAATAATATTGCACGCCCCACTTTTCAGTTTTTTATTTGTTAAAAAAGTTTAAATTATCCAATACATTTTGTTCCACTTCACGATTGTGTCCCACTTGTTGTTGATTCTTGACAAAAAATTTAATTTTTATATCTTTATGTTTGAAGCCTGAAATGTGGTGAAATGTTGAACTGTATACAATTTTTTGTTTGTTTGTTGTTCTTGTTGAATGTTGATGTGTGTGTGTCTGTTTTGCTGTCTTTAATACAGGATTTTTTTATTTTATTTTATCGCAGATGTTTTTGATTTGGATATTGCACGAACCAATATCGCAATAACGATATATTTTCGATATATCGTGCAGCCCTACCACAAAAGTTTTTTTACTTTGGCATGTCTTATGATCACCGGCCAATCGTTCAGAGCAACTCTAGAAACAGCGTGACGAGTTCTTAGCTCTCCAACAACGTTTGCATATGCCTGATTTGTTTGTCTGTCGCATCTTTGGACGGAAAAGTGAAATGTACCCTTTCTCAGCCCAACATGTCACATTATGACTCACAGGGTTCTCATAAGTTTTTCTAATCAGATCTAGTGACCTGTTTTGTTCATGGAATTTTGATCTGGTTTTACTTTATGTACGGGAACAAAGAATATGGGCGTAAACCTTATTTGCAGTTGTTTACTAAAGTTGAAAAAAAAAAACATTGCTCAATTACTCTTACTGGTACTACTACTTGCAGTAACTTCTATGCTATGCTGGACCATGACTGTCACCCCCTGCTGCACACTCTGTCTGCTTTGGAGAGTAGCTTCAGTGACAGGCTTATTCACCCTCACTGTGTGAAGGAGAGGTTCCATAGGTCTTTCCTTCCTGCTGCTGTCAGACTGTACAATGAAAACTGCTGAGCCTGTACATCTCATTCATCTGCAATCTCAGCATGTTCACTGAATGTCACTTTATGTCCTTATTCTTCCCAAATGTATATAACTTTGCACTATATATATATAGATAGAGATATATCAAAAAATGTATACTTAATAGTTAAGCGGCTCCAGTGCCGCCTTTGAGAAGGTCCGAGGCGCGAGCGCGTAGCCGAAGGGGAGACGGCAGTACTCGTAACTCCTCTCTCCCACTGCGAAGCGCAGAAACCTCCTGTGTTCCGGCACTATCGGCACGTGGAAGTAAGCGTCTGTCAGGTCTATGGAGGACATCCAATCTCCCTGCCTGACACACTCGAGGAGCTGTTTTGTGGACAGCATCCGAAACTGCCGTTTGGAAATGCACTCGTTCAGAACGCGCAAATCCAAAATGGGACGCACCCCGCCTGACTTCTTTGGCACTAAGAAGTAAGGGGAGTACAGCCCCCTGGTGGCGTCCTGTGGGTCTACCTCCACTGCTGCGCCTCGACTCAGCAGAGAGGAGACCTCCGCTTGCAGTGCCTCTAATGATCCCCGTACCTGAGAGCGTGCTGCCCGTACGCCTCGGAACGGTGGTGGCTTTCGGGAGAATTGCAGTGCGTAACCCCTGCGCAATGTCTTCTCCAGCCACAGATCCGTCAGCAATCCCTGCTCCCTCCAGATGCTGTAGAAGTCTGCGAGGGGCGGAACGGGAGCTGGAACACAAGACGTCACGGCCCCGCCCTCTCCTGGTGTTCCTAGCAGGGTGGGGGGGTGGACGAAAGGGCCGGGGGGCCCCCTGCGTCATACCGTGTGCGCCGGGGGCGGTCACGTGTCCTGCAGGCCCGACGTCATAAGTACGGGTCTGCTCATACCACGTCACTCGACTGCTGTGCCCCCCCCTGGCTCTTGCCTCATGGAGGGGGGGACGAGCCCCTGGAGTGGGAAACCCCGTTTTAGCCTTGTAGCTCTGAGGGGCTAGCACGCGTTCGGCCGAAGCACACACATCACTACTCACCAGATCCCTCCGCCTGACCTCTCTCTGGGAGGGCATAGCATGAACCAGAGAACCGGAGCTCGTAGCTCGCGTAGCGCACTGCACACCCTGCTCTGGGGGCTTCAGGCCTAGCGAAGCAACGTTATGTGCCCGGGAAGTAACACAATCAGATTTCACATTAGACATGTTACGTACCCCCAAATGAGACTCAGACAACGAGTACTGATGAAATGCCGGTCGACCTTTATTGAAAGAATTCTTGCCACCCCGACCTCCTCTGCCATAGGGAGGCCGGCGGTGGGTGCGTTGCTCCCGCGAGCCACCCGTGGGTCTGTCTGGACCCGGGGGCCTCGTCGGGGGGGGACGATGGGCCACAGAGCGCGGATACGGGTCAGGACGCCTCCCGGGCGAACGCTCTCTGCCTCGGTCCCGGCTCCGTGATGGTGGGCGGGCCTCGCGCCTCGGTGCTAGGTGCGGGGCTAGCTTAGCCGAGTCGTTGGCTGCAGCCTCCAGTCTCGCCACCAGGGCCTGCATGTCCGGGCCGAAGAGGGACGTCTGGGAGATAGGCAGGTCCAGCAGCTGCCTCTTCTCCGCCTCCCTGATATTAGCTAGCCCAAGCCAAAGGTGCCTGGCCCCGACTTGGGCTGCTGCCATGGAGCGGCCGCCATCCACGGTTAGTGCCTGGCACATGCGCAGGATCGCCGCCGAGGTGGTCCTCGCCTGTGATAAGGTGTCTCCACTGAGCGCCTGGCCAGAGGAGAGCGACCTATCCAGGGCCCCCGTGATGAATGCCATGTTGTTTGCCAATGCGACAACCTGTGCCGCATTGGCATAACATCTATCCAGCATCGGCAAGACATCCTGTCCCGCTCGGAGAGAAGGAGAGGTCTGGTGCCGGGCCACACGGATGCGGAGGGCTGCAGAGCCATGCGGACTGAGTCCTCGATCACCGGTCCAGGACCAGTCCTGCACGCTGCAATACATGCCGTACCCCAGAGCAGGCCTCTTGGCTGCTAGGGGCTTTGGCCACTCACGTGTCGCGTAATGGACGAGCGGGTCCATCCGTGGGCACAACGTGGGTTGTATCCTCCTCTTCCCTCGAGTGGTGGCGCCCACAGAGGTGTAGATCTCAATCGGCGCCAGAGTGAAAGAGGGGGCGCGGCTATGGAGCAGGGGCCTTTATAGAGGAGGGTCGCTAGTGATTGGAGCATTTTTTGTTGATCTCTCTGGCGTCTGTGACCTGGGGGTCACGTGATATCCCACTAGCGAAGTCCGCTAAGGGACGTAGCACCATGACGTAGAATGAAGCACTCATAGCTACCTTTGGCACTTAGCAGCCACTTATACTGTATATTTTGTGTGTATGTGCGCTGCTACATTGAAATTTCCCCACTCTTGGACGATTAAAGGTCCTTTTATCTTATCTTATAGGCCCCACAGTGAGTGTGAGTGCTACAGTCGAAGAAGATGTTGGTGTTTCTGGTTTGTTGCTGTTTCGGATTAGCGCATTTGTATGTTTGGATATCAGAGAGGTGAATCACAGTGTTCTTGTCACGGATCCTTAAAGTAAAGTCCTAAATGAAGTGCATAAATCCTAATCTTCACATCTGTTTGTGCTGTACGGGACATTTCCTCCTGACCCGGGGTTGCACAGGTGACGACAACTCCGTTTGAGTGATTTGTGATAGGATTTAGAGCATGTAACGTGATACCAGGCAGAGACAAGCCATGCACAGGCCTATGATTGGATATAAATAAATGGTGAATTAATTAAGAGTTATTTTTAAATGCAAACATTCAGAATTGGAGTAACTGCAGATGCTCAGATTATTTAAAGTTGAAACAGTACATGACTTCACTGCCAAAAATATTTCACGTTTTTGGGCTCACACCTGATTCAGATTCAGACTACATGATTTATCCCACCAGGGTAAATTCGTCTGAGCAGCACAGGGAATAAAAACATAAAAACATATCAGACTAACATAAGCGATATGACATGATTTCATATAAATGCTTCGGTTTTGGCTGTAATCATTTACAATGTCATAAAATGTATGTATTCTAACAGAATGATCCATAGTTTTAACATTTTATCTCAATGGAGTCATGGAGAATGTTGCGCTTAAAGGTATTTTTATTTCCATGACAATCCAATCTATATTTTTAGTACAATGCTACTCTTCACTCCCAAGCCAGTATACTGCAGATCTGGGGTGTCCTAACTAAGGCCCAGGGACCAATTGTGGTCCGCTTTGTCATTTTCTGTGGCCCTCGCCATCGCAATCATAAGCATACAATGTCCTCCAGCCAACTTCCTCTCCACCAGTACATACATGCTATACCTCATTGTAAAACCTAAAACCTTTCTTTGTGATCATGACTCAAAAATGCATTTATTACTCTCATAAAACCAGTTTTAATTGTTTACATTCAGCCAACTTCAGCTCTGTCAATTCTGAATCACTATGTCAGACTTGTCAGACTTAATTAAATAAACAGTCATTAAATCAAAACAGTTTTATAATATGACTCATCTGCCCTTGAACAAGTCTCTCTTACTATAATGTCTGCTGTGGATCATGCACTGTCCAGGAAGAATATGGACAATTTTTAGTCAAATATTTGCTTTGGGCTTTTACCATAGACGCGGCGACCATAAAGATTATGGATACTATTTTCTGTTTTGCATGCAAGTCAGCACAACCATACACTAACCCTGATTCTGTATGTGACCTATTTGATTCAGACTCCTTATTAGTCCAAATTATCATTCCCGACAGTGTGCGGAGACCCCAGTATACAAGAAGCCAGTGCTACCTGTGCTACAGCTGCAGATGTTTGTGTGAAATGTAAAAAACGTAATTACTTTAAGCTGTAAGGAGCAGGAACCGCCAGGAGCAAGGCATTATGCAGCCACACTTTTTCCTACGCTCAAACTTAAAACACTGATGAATATATAACGTTAAGAGAACCGAACTTCTTAAAGAGTGTAGTAGTTTAGATTGACGTCATTTAACCAGATTTACTTCTAATTGTAGTACTTTATTTAAAAGGGGGAAGCAGAAGAAGCATTAGTAGTCAGTGAAAATGTATTTAGTTACAGGATACTTTGACTGTTGCTCTAATTTAACATTATAGGGCATAGTGTGAAAATGTATATACTTTGTTACTGTTTATCAAAAAGCATGCAAGTATTGATATATTTTTTGTAATACATTGCCTTGTGACCGTGCTCCTTAATTACATGCTACTTGTACTTGTACTTGTGTGCAATATGGACTTGTGTATAGTAAGTGAATAAGAATACCACATAACGCAAAATTAGCATGCGGTTATGGTACACCTTCTTTTTGTTATAGTTGTTGTGTTCTATTTTCAAAAACATATACACTCAAAAATACATGCATTGTTGGCACACTGCAAAAATGACAAAAATGTAGAAGTAGTAGTAGTAGCCGTAGTAGCAGTAGTAGCTGTAGTAGCAGTAGTTGTAGCCGTAGTAGTAGCAGTAGTAGTAGCAGTAGTAGCAGTAGTAGCTGTAGTAGCAGTAGTTGTAGCCGAAGTAGCCGTAGTAGCAGTAGTAGCTGTAGTAGCAGTAGTTGTAGCCGTAGTAGTAGTAGTAGTAGCGGTAGTAGTAGCCGTAGTAGCAGTAGTAGTTGTAGTAGCAGTAGTTGTAGCCGTAGTAGCAGTAGTAGTAGCTGTAGTGGCAGTAGTCGTAGCCGTAGTAGTAGTAGTAGTCGCAGTAGTAGTAGCGGTAGTAGCTGTAGTAGTAGCTGTAGTAGCAGTAGTAGTAGCCGTAGTAGCTGTAGTAGTAGCTGTAGTAGCAGTAGTTGTAGCCGTAGTAGCAGTAGTTGTAGCTGTAGTAGCAGTAGTAGTAGCCGTAGTAGCAGTAGTAGTAGCAGTAGTAGTAGCAAGCCCTGATTGAGTGTAAGTACAGTATGTGATGTTGGACTGTTGTCATAGCTTGTTCGTATCGTGTGTATATATATATATATATATATATAGACAATTAATGACGATCTTGGGAGTATGGACATGTCTTTTGAATGTTATTGGACTCCATGGAGGCTAAACTAATGTTTCCCTTCCTTTTTAGGAGCAGCATTAGTCGCTGTGGCTTCTCAGACAAACTCTTCTCCCCTAAGTGAGGTGTGCGAGTCCCAAAGGCAAGCACAAAGGCTGCCTTATACGGCCAGTTAGCTCCCTCATATAACTCATGTATACACGCCAATGGCTTTTATACGAACCAAGTCGCTCTGTAAAGTCTCTCATAAAAGAAACTGTTTATTCACCACAGTGTTAATGCTCTATTAATTCACAATTGTTAGATTTACCTGCTTAAAGTAAATAACTGACAAACTTCTCTGTTTTTATAATAATGCTTTTATATTTCTCACAATTATAGTTTTGTTAAAATGTTTTGTGCCTTTTAAGTACTTTCCCTAATAGCCCCTTTTGTGCCCAGGCATTGTCTTATGTGTGTGTGTGTGTGTGTGTGTGTGTGTGAGTTTGCACTGCCATCTAGTGACCACATTCTTTTATTACATGTGTTACAGTAGCACATCCTCCATACAGCCAAAGATGCTGCTTTTTTAACAATTTTCACTTTTGAGTTGAACGTAATTTAGTCATGGTGAGATATTGTTTTTTTTTACTCACTCACTCACTCACCCACTGTTTTATTTGAATTAGGACATTTCAGCAAATAACTTCAACATATTGTGCCATTGTACTATAGCATAAGCAAAACCTTAAACACTCACAACAATAATGGACTAACATATCAACACAGAAGACAGGCATGGAAAGAAAAAGTACAAATCATCTGTGGGTATGTGACTGGTTTGATTTCAACTCATTTTTGGGGATAAATGTAGGCTAGAACATTGGAATTTGAAAAAAATTCATAAAGAAAAATATCTCGTCTGTAAATAGTTTGTTTAAACTGTTTTAAAAAGGATCTTGGTTGATTTCAGAATGTTATTATCATTGTATCATTGTTGCTCAATGCTCATAGGTATCTGGGATGGAATAGTAGCCTCGGACGAGTTTTTAGACATGATTAAATTACAACCAAACACCAAAGGAAAGCTCTTATTGTTTGGTGTTTGGTCGCACTGCCAAACTAGTCGACATGTCTCTCATATTACGGTCATAACCCGGCTCAATAAAAACGCACGAGCTTTAAAGGCACGGCTTTGGGAGGAGAGGCTATACGTCAGGGGTCTCCAACCTGTAGCTCAGGAACAACCAGTAGCTCGCCAACCCCTTCCAGGTAGCTAGCCAAAAGATTTAGAAATGAACACATCAAATAAAATACTCAATATTCCAGATTGTATTATCATTATTTATTATTGGAAATGCACTCACTTTGTTACTAGTAACAAATATGCACTGATAAATAAGGACTGTTCCCAATACCAGGCTTATTCTCACCAATTCATCACCATTTTATTTATTTTTATCCAATGCCTCTTAAAGGAGTAGCTCTCTGCCTTTATTGTCCTGGAAAAGTAGCTCTCTGGGTGAAAAAGGTTGAAGACGTCCTGTCAGCGGCCGTAACATTACAAACCTGTAACTGCAAATTGTGCAAAGGGTGATTGGTAAGTTTAGATGATTTCTTTTTGGTCAAACACAGAAACAGCATGTTATTCAGGTGGGGCGCTGCGCTTTTTACATTTCAAGTAAGAAATTCCTACTAAACATGATGTTTAAGCTCTTTCCATTGACAACTGTTTTATAAGGTCAAATTATTCAGATTCAGATTCAGTTTATTTGCCATTTGCAGTAAAAAAAAACACATTGGAATACATTAGCAAAAGTCACCAGTGTGCACAGACAAATACAGACATAAAACAACATTAAAAGACAGAAATAAAACAAATAAAACTGTAAACAAATGTCACTGTGAAATCGATCGACTAAAACAGTTTCAAAACAAGTGAAAATCATTAAAGTGCTCTGTTCACACTGATAACAGCTTGTGGAAAACAGCTGTTAGCGTAACGAGATGTCCTGCATCTCAGAGAGCGATATCTTCTGCCAGAGGGAAGAAGCTGGAACATGGCTTTTCCAGAGTGGCCAGAAGAGTCATTGATAATTCTTTAAGCTCTATTAAGAAGTCTGGATTTATAAAGAATCTCCAGAACAGGAAGCTCACAGCCCACGGTCCTCTTTGCAGAGCGGAGCACCTTGTTTAAAGCTCTCTTTTCTTTATCTGTGATGTTTCCAAACCACACAGACACAGAACCAACAAGTAAACTCTCAATAAAACTCTCAAAACTCTCTCAAGAGTTAAATATCTTCAACGTTCTTCTGTAATGTGTATGATTTTTCAGTTCATTGTCATTTACGAGGCACACAGAAACATTTTACAAATATATTTTTATATATTGAATCTAATCACAAAAAGTTGTGATTTTTATTGTCTACATTTTCTTTTATTGCCTTTGAATCCAGCCCTTCGCTCCTGCTGCACAAGTGGTCTTTGTGCAAAATGTATCAGGCTTTCTCTTTATTAAATAGTCTTATTAATGGACCGTTTTATAGGCCACGAGAAGCAATTATGTGAAAATGAAGCAATTCTTCTTGAGCTTAACTGCAGAGAGGTTTCCACTGATTGCCCTGCTGAGAACTGGACCACGTCGGTAATACGCAGCAGTGGTTTGGGGTAATAAATGTCTTTTCTCGTGCAGGTAGAAGATGGCGGCTGTGCCTTCCTGGCTGGTATTCAGGAGCGGGACCATGTGGTGTCCATCAACGGGGAGCCGAGTGCAGACCTGACGCTGGAAGAGGCCTCTTCACTCATTCACAGCTCCACAGACTGTCTGCAGCTGCTGCTCAAAAGGTAACGGTCAGTCTACTCATACAAAACAATAATAATCTACTCATACACATAAATCATGACCATAGACTTAAATCTGCAGTATCCAATTTTAAAATCACAAACATGTTTCACTTACTGTGTCATAAAATCTATCTAACTATTGTCGTAAAGGGTAAACTGGTTGTTTATAGTGTAGTAATAAAATGTTTGGTTCTATCACTAGTTTTCACAAATTTTTGGCCTCTGTCACGTCTTTAGATCAGCTTTCTGCAGACAGAAAAGTGAAAAAGAGAGGACTCCCCTCACTCAGCCAATCAGCTCTCAGTATGCAACATAATGTTTTCTATCAAGCTGGAGACTGTGTTGTGGTCTCATTTATTCACTATTTCTGTTGCACAAAAACATCACTTTAGGAAAAAATATAAGTTAGGTACCCAAGCTTTACACGAGAACATTTGAGACCAGAATGGTGAGTCGTACAACTGCAGCTACTGAGAGATTCAAGATGGCGCCTCGTACGGTCGACATGGCTCTTTGCTGCTCTCTTTTTCTTTTGTTTTTACTTTTTAACTGTGCATCTGTATGGGGTAAGGTTACTGTCAATAAAGACGTGCATGTCTAAAAAAAATGCGTGCATATTTATTGGTATTTGTGCATAATTTATTTTTATGAATTCATGATTAAGATAATACAAACTAAAAAGACATGGAATTTCGTAATTAAGAATAAAAAAATATAAAACTGTATGTGTGATTTCGTACTTGTGAATACGATTCTTTTTTGTGTGCTTGCATTTTCTTTTAGAGAATACGAATTTCAGCAGTGAGCAAACTGTCAATAATACGTCACTGCTCACAGACATTAACAATCGAGCCTGCGCAGAGTTGCTCATGGCAGAGGGCAACAACATTAACAATTTGGCTCAAAATCAGGTAAATAACTATATTTGATCATTTTGGTCGTAAATAAATGTGTAAGAAATATTAATTCCATAAAATGTGTTCATAAGATGTTTCTTGTCCCTCTCTAGAAACGTTTTTTAGGCAGTGTTTAGTTAACACTAGCTTCAAGGCTAGTTTTACAGCTTACCATGTTATTTTAAAACCAACATTTTTACATTCTTAGCAGTTACATTTTATGAAGCCTTTGCCCCAAATCAATGTGGTTAAAGTGTTGATACCAGCCCCAACCCTCCAGATTATTCATAGTTCGCGCTGTTACTGCCCCTGAGCAATACGAAGAACACCTCTGTGCTATATTCATCCTTGGTTGTTAGACGTAGCAGACACTGTCCCTGTGGACCTCAATCTTATATTTGTACATTTGACACATTACTTTTACTCACTAGTTCAGTAAGACTAGTTAGTCTGTTGTTTAGACTAAAATAAATGCATTATTTTCTGTAGAATAAAACAATATAAGGATAAGAAAATAAAACTAGCATTGGAGCTAACAACACTGCCAAAAAACCTTTAGAGGGACAAGAAACATCTTCTTATGAACACATTTATGGAATTAATATTTCTTACACATTCATTTACAACCAAAATGATAAAATATAGTTATATACTTGATTTTGAGCCACTTTGTTTATGTTGTGTCCTTCTGCCATGTTTAGTTTTTAGGCAATGAAGTTGATCAACTCTGTGCAGGCTCGATTGTTAATGTCTGTGAGCAGTGACGTCATACTGACAGTTTGCTCACTGCTGAAATTCGTATTTTCAAAAAGAAAATGCAAGCACACAAAAAAAAATTGCATTCACAAGTACAAAATCACACATACAGTTTTATATATTTTTTTATTCTTAATTACGAAATTCCATGTCTTTTTAGTTTGTATTATCTTAATCATGAATTAATAAAATATTTGTATGCACAAATACCAATAAATATGCACGCATTTTTTTTAGACATGCACGTCTTTATTGACAGTAACCTTACCCCATACATCTGGCTGTTCCTACACCCGTGAGGAACTTATGAACATCCGACCCACCGTTCCCATGGACCTATTGCCTGTTTTCTTGGCATCTGCGGCTGATTTAGTTCATGTTCTAGCCAAAAAAGTGTGGGCCCGTAAAAGGGGAAAGCGAGGAGGCCTGCTGGTGCGTCTTAGGAGGAGAGGAGCGCGCACGGCTCTCCCCGGCATTTTTCTCTCCAACGTACGCTCACTGGGCAATAAGATGGACGAACTCAGCCTGCTCATGAGAAGAAACAAGGACTTCGCCACATCCTGTGTCCTCTGCTTCACTGAGACCTGGCTAAATGAGCGGATCCCGGACTGCGCTCTGGAGCTGCAGGGCTTTGGGCTGTTCCGCGCGGATCGCCATTGTGCGCTCTCAGGGAAGAGCAGAGGCGGAGGGCTCTGTTTCTACGTCAATACAAACTGGTGTAACGATGTGACAGTGATCTCCAAGCACTGCTCTCCTGCTCTGGAATATCTTTTCATTCATTGTAAACCATATTACTCCCCGCGGGAAATTGTTTCATTCATTCTTGCCTCTGTTTACATACCGCCATGCGCGGACGCGCGCGAGGCTCAGCGCGCACTCGCAGAGCAAGTACTGTGTATGGAACGCTTATACCCGGACTCTCTGATTATTATCCTGGGGGATTTTAATAAGGGAAACTTGAGCCAGGAATTACCCAAATACAGACAGTTTATCAAATGCCCGACCAGAGAGGAGAACACTCTGGATCACTGTTACACCACCGTGCGCGGAGCTTTTCGCGCTGTTCCCAAGCCAGCCCTCGGCTTCTCAGATCACTCCATGATACATCTGGTTCCTGCTTACAGACAGAGACTAAAGCTCTCGAAACCTGCAGTGAGGAGCTCCAAAGTGTGGTCTGATGAAGCTGTGGAAGAGCTGCGCGCATGCATGGAATCTACAGACTGGGACCTTTTCAGAGCTGCCACAGATAGTTTGGATGAATATACGGACACTGTAACGTCATACATCCACTTCTGTGAGGATAGCATCATTCCAACAAGGACCAGGGTCATCTATAACAACGACAAACCCTGGTTCACTGCTAAACTCCGGCAGCTCAGGAAAGCAAAGGAGTCTGCTTTCAGGGAGGGGGACCGCAGCGGCTACAAAGCAGCTAAATATCAGTTCAGGAAAGAACTGAAAGCAGCCAAGTCCCGGCACAGAGAACGACTACAGGAGCAGTTTGGTAACAACGATACTGCTTCTGTCTGGAGGGGCCTACGGGAGATCACCAACTACAAACCCAAAGCCCCCCCCTGTGCTGATGACCACAAGCTAGCTGACGATCTGAACTTATTTTTCAGTCGCTTTGATGCTGCCCCTGACACCTCTCCCTCCCCCACCCCCCACTACTCTAACGACCCACCCATCAGCCCTGCCCCTAGCCTAACAATAGCCGCTAAAGAGATTAAACAACTCTTCCTGAGGCTGCACCCCCGCAAAGCTCCTGGCCCGGACCACGTGTCTCCGGCCACTCTGAGACACTGCGCCAGTGAGCTTACTCCTGTGTTCACGGACATTTTCAACTCCTCTCTGCAGTCCTGCCATGTCCCGGCCTGCTTCAAATCCTCCATCATTGTCCCCGTCCCGAAGAAGCCCAGGATCACAGGACTCAATGACTACAGACCTGTAGCACTTACGTCTGTCGTCATGAAGTCATTTGAACGCCTGGTTCTCTCCCATCTCAAGTCCCTCACCTCCCCCCTCCTGGACCCCCTGCAGTTCGCCTACAGAGCCAACAGATCTGTAGACGACGCCATTAACCTGGCCCTCCACCACATCCTACAGCACCTGGACTCCCGGGGACCTACGCCAGGGTCCTGTTCGTGGACTTCAGCTCTGCCTTCAACACAATCCTGCCATCCCTGCTCCAGGACAAGCTCTCCCAGCTCAACGTGCCCGATTCCACCTGCAGGTGGATCACTGACTTCCTGACGGACAGGAAGCAGCGAGTGCGTCTGGGGAAGAATGTCTCGGACTCTCGGATTATAAATACAGGAGCCCCACAGGGCTGTGTTCTTTCTCCCCTGCTCTTCTCCCTGTACACCAACCACTGCACCTCCAGCCACGACTCCGTGAAGCTGATCAAGTTCGCGGACGACACCACCCTCATTGGACTCATCTCCAACAACGATGAGTCCGCCTACAGGAGGGAGGTGGACCGGCTGGTGTCCTGGTGCAGTGGTAACAACCTGGAGCTGAACGCCCAGAAGACAGTGGAGATGATTGTGGACTTCAGGAAGAGCACTGTCCCCCCGCCCCCACCCTCCGTGATGGACTCCCCCATCACCTCTGTGGAGTCCTTCCGTTTCCTGGGCACCACCATCACCCAGGACCTCAAGTGGGAGCCGACCATCAGCTCTCTCATCAAGAAGGCCCAGCAGAGGATGTACTTCCTGCGGCAGCTCAGGAAAGCCAAGCTGCCTGCACAGATGTTGGTGCAGTTCTACACGGCCATCATCGAGTCCATCCTCACCTCCTCCATCACCGTGTGGTTCGCTGGAGCCACAGTCAGGGACAAACAGAGACTACAGCGCATTGTGCGCTCTGCAGAGGAAGTGATCGGCCGCAGCCTTCCATCGCTGCAGGACCTGTACGTCGCCCGAGCTCGAGGCCGGGCTGGTCGTATCACAGCCGACCCCTCTCACCCTGCACATGGACTATTCCAACCACTCCCCTCAGGCAGGAGGCTGCGGTCCATCAGGACTAGAACCTCCCGCCACAAGAACAGTTTCTTCCCCTCTGCTGTTGGACTCTTGAACACTTCTTAACCTGTCCCCCCGCCCTTTATAAAGTCACTTTACTGCCCATCATACGTCACTTTACTTCACTGTACTGCTGTCACCTTACATTGAGTGCACCATGTGCACTTGTATATTGTAAATAGTAACTGTAACTCTATTTTAAATTTAAATTTATTCTTTAGAAGTGTTTTTTATTCTTATTTTTATTATCTCTTTTTGACTGTTGCACTGAGCCAAAGCAATTTCCAAGTCTGTGACCTCCCGTTACTTACGTTGGCAATAAAAATGATTCTGATTCTGATTCTGAAATGTGTTTTATTTTGTATGTGTTTTAACTTGAAACCAGGCTTTCTGTCACAAACTTTTGTCTCCTATTTGGCACCCGGCAGCAACCTAGCTTCATCAATCTTCTTGCACAGCACTCCAGAAAATACCACAAAAATAAAAACTTAATTTAACTTAATAACGGGATTTGGTTGCATTAAAAGTTGTTGCTGAGGAGGAACACTGCACTTCTGGAGTGCAGTGAGCAATCAGTTATAGCCTAGCTATGACGGTCCTTGTAAGCACAAGGACCGTCCTTCTACTTTACTTAACATAACATTAGCTTACCCTTTCAATTCAAGCCACTTTATCTTTTTCTCAAAAAACAAAGAATAAGGAGTGCTGCGTGGTACAAGCGTGTAAAATTATTTAAAAGACCAGGTGCTCAATTGGAAGAGGGGTTTAACTTAGACAATGCACACAAAAAAAACCCTCCCTATATAAATCATGTGTCAGCCAAGTTAGGCTGACACGTTGGTGCGTATTTTTATTTACAGCCATGAGAAAATAAAGGCTTTTTAAACTTTCTAAACTATTGACCACGAGTGCCTTGGATTTTTTGATTTTGTAAGATCTTCATAATTTGCCTTTTACCTGAAAGTCAAAACTCAATTTTTTGTTGCTTCATCATTTTATTGTCACCCAACTCCTGTTTATTTGGATGTGTATTGTATTTGAACAAACCAGAGCACAAACTCTGTCATATACAAACAATGTAAATGTTGATTGTAAATTTTTCCGTTGGAATATGTGCATGTCCTGTTTCTGCTGCTATAACATGGCATTAGCATTTAGATGTCGTGTTGTTTTAAGACTCAGCCATCTTGTTTATTCTAATAGACAGAGAGTGTGTACTGTAGATCCATCGCGGTGTGTGAGTGAGTTATGCTTGTCGTCTTTGTTTGACCTTCCAGTCCACTCAGTGTCGGTGTTGTGGATTTATGTGTGCCATTGTCATGCAGCTGCTCAGCCGCGACGCAGCAGGAGCCGGGGAGGCTGCTGATATGTGGCTTCTTGTTAGAAAGTGTTTTTTAAATATAATATCATTGTAATAACCACACACACATAAATGTATATTTAGCTGACAAGGAAGTTTGTTAAGCCAAAACATGCACCGTACGTAAAATTCTCCAGCAAAAGGGTCCCCACATGCTGCACTGTAGGGACCACTGCCCCTGACAATTAGCCCTCGTGGCTTTGAAGGATGGGTCAAATGCAGAGGACAAATATGCCTATAGGGCCCTTAAAGCAGATTTGTCGGAGCAGCAGCAGATTGTGTTACTCCAAATTGTTTCAAAGAACAAACCCTGCTTTTTATATACATAGTTACTAAAAGAGTTCTTTGCTCGTCTTTATTTAGATCTAATCTTATTAGATTATGGCTCTGGCTCCATGTTAGTTGAGTGGTTAGCACTCAGCAAATTAGCTTCTGGGTTTGAATCCTGGGGATATTCTGAGTGGAGTTTGCATGTTATCCCTGTGTCTGGTAAAATCCTCCAGCTCCAGTACTCGAGCATCAACATCTGGATATGGGTCCACTATAACTTGAAACTAAAATGTACGTTCCCCAATATTTCAGTATGTTCCAATGCCTATACACCAAATAAATAAATAAATAAATATATCGTTGATCCGATACCGCAACTCTTCACACAAACCTCCAGGAACATTCGTAATGACACAATCCCTATTAATTTGAATGTCTTTCATGTGTCTTTACAGATGCAGCAGTGGCCCATCAGAAGACAGCGATCCAGACGAGACATCTTGTGGTGATGCTTTGGAGACCACCACGCTGCACATCCTTTCTCCTAAACACAGACCTCCCAGTCCCAGGGAACTTTACATCTCCGAGTCCCAGGATGAGGCCAGTTATACGGTTATGGACAGTGACAGCAAAATCCATAAGGAGCCGCAACTTCTCAGCACAGAGTTACATTTGCCTCATCAAAAATCAACAACTGAACATATTTTGATGTCCTCAGCTCCTGGGAATCTGGTTGAACTCCAAGTTTCTTTGGCTAAGTCTAAACTCGATGATAATGCAGGTGCGCCTAATGGGAAAACAATAGATGCAGAGGATGGATTTTCTACCCGCCAAACTATCGAATCTCGTCCACAACAAAGTAGGCATCAAGGGGTGGTTCTCAGCGCTCCTACTACCTCAGGCCAGGTGGAGGTTTTCCTGCCAGGAGTTGGGAGGGGCGACCAGGGCGAAAGAAACAATGTGGGTGGCCCTAAGATCAGTTGCGAAGAAGAAAGTCAGGAAGGGCCCAAGTCATTTACTGTGACATTTGCCACAGAGGAACCAGCAGCCACCCAAGATCCCGACTCTGGGGAATCCGAGGAAGACCCGGATCAGCCGCATAAACACAGAGCGAGGCATGCCAGTAAGTACTAAAGCTTTGTTAATATATTAGAAATGCGCTTTTGATTAGAGACTTGCAAGCTGGGGACAACGTTTGAGCGATAGAGTTGTCCTCAGAATAGTGGTTGCAGGAATGTGACCTGAAATACAAGGAGATGCATCCGGGTGCGTTAGAATCTCTAGTTCTTGAAGCTTCTATTTGAGCAACTTTGATGTTTTTGATGCTAAATGAAGCAGGCAAAAAGAGGACAAATCCGTCTAATATTGATTGATTGAATTGTGTGTTGCGGAGGATAGTATTTGGGGGCGTTTCAATGAAGTGCGTTGGGGACATAAATACACACGGCCACGCTGAGGATGACTTTGACAGACACCAGCAGTTGTATATGCCCCTGTCATCCGAAACCCCTCCACTGGATGTTTAAACCGGGCTAAAAAAGTCAGCCCGTTGCTCACTCCCGCTGCTGCTCCCACCTTCAGGTTAGTCTTGTAGAAATAGACTTTTTCTTAATGATAGATTGCAGGAAATGGAGTGTTATCCGAGCAATTGAGCGTCATTCTTATGTGTGTATTTGTATTGGAAAGTATTTTGGCGTAGTGTGTGCATGGTTGAAATTACTTGGAAAGCATTGTGCATCAGAGCATCTTTGAGCTTATGGTCCCCGTAACGTGCACTGACTGGTTTATGGAGGTGAAGGTCTAATTCGAAATGGCAAATTGTCTGAATAAATTTGTATTAGATATGGGTCAGTGGATTTAAATGTCTTTTGGTGTGTGGATGTAAAAGTGCATGGGGATCTCTTTGCTAGCAGTTGAATCCATAACACTGGGCTTTATTGTGGATGTTTGCATGAATACTATTTATTTCTTGAGACTTTCTAAAGCAAAATTCTTCCCGTTTGGATTTCTTATTGTTCATATGGACATTTTATATTTACATTGCAGTTGGTTTTCTGTTTTAAAAGTCTGGTATATTGACCACTGTCTATGTAGCATATACATAACAAAGATAAATCAATCAATCAATTTATTTATTTCATGAATCAATGACAGTAATATTTGACCCACATATTCATCTTCTTTCACCTTTATTGAATTCGGAAAAATTCCATTGAGATGCAAAGCTCTCTTATACAAAAGTGCATATTTCAAAACTTAACATATTCAAAATAATGGGTTTTGATAATCTGGCCTTGTTCAATAATGTATTTTTTGTCTTTATAATATATGTAAAATTGCCTCTCCTTGGCATAACTGCAGCGAGGATGCAAATAGTTAAACCACTGGGGAGTGGATTTACCTGTTAATAAATTATTTAAAAAGTAACTTAACCTTTATTTCAATTAGAGCACTATTTTTGTTTCTTTTTATCATCCTCTATAACTAAATTGACTTGACTTTTTGTGTGTTTTGCAGGGCTCAGGCGCAGTGAGAGCCTGTCTGAGAAGCATGTAAAGGAGGCCAAGTCCAAATGTAAACGCATCGCCCTGCTCCTGAAGGCTGCCCCACCCAACCCCAACAACAAGGGGGTGTTAATGTTCAAGAAGCACCGACAGAGAGCCAAGAAATACACTCTTGTGAGCTACGGGACCGGGGAAGAGGACAGAAGCGAGGACGAGGACGGAGACCAGGATTCACACGCTGTCGAATTGACTTTAGTGCCATCCAAGGATATCCAGACAACCAATGCTAAGAGTAGTGCGGCCGTGCTAAGTATAACCTTTGATAAGGGCCTCCTTGAGTTTGAACGAAACTTGAACAGTCCAGTCAAAATGGACGACACAACGGGAAAAGGTGTGTTGATGTTTGCCCAGAGACGTATGAGGATGGATGAGATATCGGCCGAGCACGAAGAGCTACGGCGACAGGGGATTCCGGTGGATGGAATGCAGGAAGTGCAGAAGAAGATGGAAGAACACACTTACATGCAGTCTGCGATAGAGGGCCGTGGATATATGGATGTCAATATGCATCAGCAAACTCAGCAGCAGTATCAGCAGTATCAAGGGCAACAGTACTATGAAAAGCAGCATCAACAGCAGCAGCAGCAGCACTACCAACAACAGAATTATCAGCAGCAGCAACAACAGGCCTACCAACAACAAAGCTATCATCAACAACAACAACAACAAGATTATCAGCAACAACAAAACTATCAGCCGCAACAGCATCAGCTTTACCAGCAGCAGTACGAGCAGCAGTATCAGCAGCAGATGTATCAGCAGCAAGAATACCACCAAGAACAGCAGCAGCAGTACCAGCAGTATACTTCAAACATGAACGGAACGATGCAGCAGCTAACCAACGAGATGCAGAGCGCGCTAAGCAACCGCACCGCCAAACCCTTCGCAGCAGAAGACGTGGCTTATTGTCCGGAAAACGGGGACAACCAAGAGCAACAAGGAGAGCAAATAGCCTCACGCGATGAGAGAATCTCGACTCCTGCTATCAAGACAGGCATCCTTCTGGACACAAGGAGGAGAACTGGTGGGAAACCCATGTTCAACTTTAAACAAGCTCCAAAGGTTTCACCCAACCCAGAGCTCCTAAATCTCTTACACAGAGGGGACAAGAAACTGGGCTATGAGTCAGGTACCGAAGAGGACTATCTCAGTCTTGGTGCTGAAGCTTGTAATTTTCTTCAGTCTCCAAGATTCAAACCAAAAGTTCCTCCTCCAGTGGCTCCAAAGCCAGCAATCAACCCGAACGCTCTGCCCTGGGCTGTGCCGATAGAAGTGACCAACCAGGACATGCCTGTGTGCACTGAAAATAGCCTGATAACACCTGCTGTGCCCCCCCCTGCTGACACTACTCCTGCCATAGAAGTGGAGCCAGCACCTGCCCCTGAGCCCCCCACCCCCTCTGCTCCACTAGAGGCCCCTCCCAACTTTGCTGCAGAGGAGCAGCCCACGTGGAGTGCGCCCACAGTTGAGCCACAGTTACCGGCTCCAGTCACCGCAGCTCCCGAGGACAGAGTACCGATGAGCTCGGTGCAGCCTGAGCCCTCTCCTGCCTCATGGCCCCTAGCTCAGCCTCAGGCCTCCAACTCCTGGCACCAGGGCCCTCCTCCGGAGCCTCCGCACTCTCAGTTGCCTCCACAGCCTCCCTGGGTGACCCGCCAGCCTGCTCCGGTCCAGCCGCCTCAGCCACAGACTAACGCCTGGAGTCCTCATGTGCAGCTGCACCCCCAGCCTGCGGTGCAGTCCCCCTGGCCTCAGGAGCAGCCCCCTCTGCAGCAGATGCATCCAGCCTGGGTCCAGCCTCAGGAGCAGCAGCCTCAGCCTCCATGGGTGACGCAGCCCCAACAGACTCCCCAAGCCCAGCCTCCGTGGGTGCAACAAGCCCCAGAGTCTCAGGCCCATCCTCCGTGGATGCAGCAACCACAGGGTCCTCCTCAGGGGTGGCCACAGACCCCCGGTCAGCCTCAGCCTCCCTGGGGGGCCGCTCAGCAGCAGCCTGGATGGAGCTCTCAGCAGCCTCAAAGCCAGCCTCCATGGATGCAGTCTGCTCCTCCTCCTCCCCAGACTCAGACTGCGTTGAGCCCTTGGGCCCCTGTGCCGCCTCAGCCTCAGCCTCAACATCAGCCCCAGCCTCAGCCTCAGCCTCAGCAGGCATGGCCTCAGCAGCCAGCAGAGCAGAGCCAGCAGCCTCTAAACCAGTGGGGTCCAGACCAAAGCCAGCCCCAGCAACAACACCGTTGGGCCCAGCCAGGACCTTCACCCCAGGCCCCTCAGCAGCCAGTGAACAACTGGCAGGAGCCTCCAATTAAGACCTCCCCACAGCCTCCTGCTCAGCCTCAACTCCCAAACTCATGGGGGCAGTCATCACAACCCACCTCTGTGAGCACATCCCTGGTCAACACACAACCATCTCCAAAGCCATGGCAGGCCCCACAGAGCAGATCCTCTCCAGCTCCACCGCCTCCACAGAGAATCTCCTCCTTCACTTTTGGCCAAAGAACGTCACCACCTGTGAACCCCATGGCTACAGTTCTTCCGTCTTCTGCAGGTCCTTCCTACGAGATGCCCACCGTCAAAGGAAAAGGAGCAGACATGTTTGCTAAAAGACAGTCACGAATGGAGAAATATATTGTGGACTCTGAGACTGTGGAAGCAAACAAGGCAAGCCGCTCCACTTCACCTGCTACATCTTTACCTACAGAATGGAAATACTCCCCTAATGTACGTGCCCCACCATCTCGAGCCTATAACCCTATTCAGTCTCCTCTGTATCCTCCTGCAGCTTGCAAACAGCCCCCTCCCTCTACCAGCCCTAAAATTAAGAAAAAAGACAAAGAGAAACCAGCTCCTCCTCCCCCTAAACCCCTTAATGTTGTAGAAGTAATGAAACATCAGCCATATCAGCTCGATTCCTCCTTGTTCATCTTTGGACCAGCAGTAGAGGCTAAGCCCCCTGCTCCAAAGCCAGAGTGCCCTCCCCCTAACCCACCTGTAGAAAACCAGCCACAGATTTCATATGAGCAAATGGCCATGCAACAGGCTGCACAGATGAGCCCTCAGTACGC
Organism: Knipowitschia caucasica; assembly: GCA_964034765.1. Lineage (NCBI taxonomy): Eukaryota > Metazoa > Chordata > Actinopteri > Gobiiformes > Gobiidae > Knipowitschia > Knipowitschia caucasica. Next base: position 30,664,951 of record OZ035841.1, read on the forward strand.
ACCACAGGGTTATGGGATGCCAATTTATCAAATGGGTCAACCAATGATGCATGAGGGTCCCTACCAGCAGCCCCCACCCAACATGTATCCGTACGCTTACCAGCAGTCTCCAGGCCCGTACCCGCAAATGTACAATCAGCCTTATCAGCAGCCACCTCCACCAGCTTATCCAGCTCAGGGCCCACAGTCCACTGCCTCTCCCTACCAACAGGCACCGCAGGCCCCCTACCCTCCAGCACAAAGCCCCCCGTACATGGCTGCCCCTTCTGCGCAGTACCAGGCTCCCAGTACAGCTCCCAGCTATCCCATAGCAGCCAGACCAGAGTCCTCAGCTGCTAACCCTACTACTGCCCCCAAACCCAAATTTATGGCTAAAAAGAGCTCGGCTCAGGTCTGGAAACCGTCAGGAGGTGAAAAAGAGTGAATCTAGCACAAATTATACATTCTAGCTGAAGCCAGTGCATAGAACTATGTATTATTTAAATTGTGAGTAATCTGAAAGTGTCATATTGAGAAATAACTGTTAATATGGTTTATAGTAAATGGTATATATTTTTAAATGTTCATTGTGGCACAAATGATGCACTCACTTATAGAGGGATGATGTAGAATGTGTGTAAACTAATGCAGGGACCTCTGACCTTGGCATTAAGATGGTGACAAAGGAAAGTTAGCTACAGTGCCTTGTGTAAGACTGATACATAAATGAAATATCCAGGTGATATGACCGTCCTGTTGTTATAGTTTATGTCACTTCATGTTAAAAAATTATACAAACCCAGTTCAAATAAGATTTTTTTTTACTAGTCTCATCTTGAGTTGTTCCCTCACATATGTAGGTTAGCTTTATTTTAAGGACAGACCAGCTGTTGCATCATGTTGTATACTATTTTTGAAGTACTTCTCGAGAGGGAGGTTTCAACTTTCAATTTCTACTCAGGCCACTAAATGAAACCTTCTCTTTCTCATAACTACCACTGTCTTTTCACTGCATTCAACTTTCTTAGATGTCAACGTGCTGTTTTCCTACATCATTTTGCTTTGATTTGTTCCACCTTTTCCCCTTTGTTGTCCTTGTTGCACTTTCTGTATGTTTCACTCCTATGTGCCATTAAATGTAAATGTACCCCTGTTTTAATTTCTTTCCCTTTGATTCATCCCTTCATTTATTCACACTTTCTCTTTATCGCTCGAGTAATGAGTTTTCACAGTTCCCAGTAAAGTCTCACACTTTTTTTTTCCTTTAATTGATACTTGTTAGTTGCCATTATGTGCCATTATTATTGTAACATTGCACTTTGCATTAAGAGATTTTCAACAACTGCATAAATTACAGTTTATAGGAAGCCGCAAACACCTCATCGGCTAAAGTATCTTCTGAGGAATGCTTGTGCAGCACATTCCCACACGATTACTAAGTGAAGGGGCATATTATTAGGCTGAAGACCGGTGACCTCATAGGCAATGGGTGACGCCGTTGGTAAAAGTGGGAGAATTGAAATCTATAGCTCTGGTGTGTCATGTAATCTCAGAAAGGAGGAGGGACTTCATATTAATTAGTTGTCGAGGCCTTTGCTATTTATATTGAAATATGATCGAGTGATGATTAGCGGTATACCACATGCACAGTTCATTATGCAGTCACATTCATTTTTCAACCCACAAGAACGGAACTAAACACAGTAGCTCTCCGAACAGTTAGGGAAGTTTTCACATATTTGTATTTAGATTAGCTAACCCTCTCTCAGCCCTGAGTGTCTCAATACTGACTCCCAGGGCTCTTTTTTAAGTGAGATCAACAGAATGGTGTGGTCTGATTTGATTGCAACATTTTACAGACTATTTGGATTCATGACGAGTGACGTTGGAACAAGCTCAAATGCCTCAAATCACCTCAAATTATATGTAGACATTGCTTTAAGTTAAAAATCTACCACTGCAGATTACCACTTATACCACTATATTCTTGTTTCCAACTGTGGCTGCACCCAAGTTCAGAAAAGTTCATGAATTAGGTTTTGATTCAAGATTTTTAAGGTATAACAATACAAGATTATTAGTATATATATAGTTTCTAACATTGTAGCTCTTTATCTTCTTTAGAGTACTTCTTTTACTCCGCTGAAGTAATGCTGAACGCTGAAACACATTTCCCCAGATTGGATAAATAATCCAAATGTTCTCTTATTTAACCAAGTGTAACACTTGTTAAACATTAGTTTTGTTATATCAAACTGAATGCCACAAGAGTCAATGAAACCTGAAACCAGGAGAGATAAGGAGGTGTTTGGTATGAAATTGGATGTAGCCTTTGTTTATTGTCTCCAAATCTTGTTTGTCCATATTCTCCCACGTCTCCCGTTTCACCACTAGATGTCAGTACTGCACTGTTTTGTAAGTAAAATCACTTTCACATGATGCAAAAAGGCAGTGAACTGTGCAGTACAATCATTTCCTCCACCCCATATAACCCCTTTTCTGTCTGGCCATGTTACTGATGGTTGGCTGATGCAGTGATACCATTTACTGAAGGAGAGGGAAAAATGTAATTGGAACCAAATGATTGTGGCTTAGCCCGGGAAGCCCACTTTGATTCTGGGAAACAGTGGCTCCAGTTCAGCCGGAGTGAACAGGGCTAAAGGCTTTTAAGAGCTTTAGCGCGCCATTTATTTTAGCTTAACTTTATTGACAGACTTTTACAATGAATTATGAGCCAAGTTACAATCCAAAAGTGAATGGTGTGCTGACTATAAATACAACACAATGTGCAAGTGTGCAGTGCTCTTAAATACTAGGCCTATGTACATTTCAGTTCGCAATATTAACATTTTCAATTGTATTCATCATGTCAGCCCCCATCCATGGCCAATGCCAACCCTAACACCCCCAAATTCAATACATTTCTAGACATAAAAATATTAAGACTTAGAGAGATTAGTGTGTGAATATATAGTGCTTCAAATATTATTGTTGAAATGCCTGTTTAGCAGCGATGGAAGAAGCTCAGTTAGTTTTGAAAGTAGTTGTAGAAGTTGGAAGTTGTCATAACGATGCATAAAAGTTATTTCTCGTCCTGCTTAAAGCAAAGGACAGGTTAGACTGTACTTCTTCAAAAAACAGTCAAGATTATATTTAAAACAATTTGCTCATGACTGTCCACATTTCATTACAGTTTGGCCATTTTAAAGCATAATAAGCCTTGTATAGGTACTAGTAAGAATAAGTCTGAAGATAAACCTCCAGTGCCAAACAGTCAAGTTTAAGTTTTATTTTTTGCCACATTGGGTTAATGTGACACAAAAAATACCTAACCCACATACGCCACCAGTACCGTACGGTAATAAAATCCATCTCAAAACAGTTTGGTTCTATCACTATCTCAAGTATTTTCTTAGCCTCTGACCAATCCTTAGACCAGATTTCTAGGACTCAGGGATCTGTCTTATGTATTCAAACCGTTTCTAGTAAGATGAAGACTATGTTATGATCTCATTTGTTCACAAAATAATACTTTTTGATCAAATGAATGAAAGGGTTTTTTTTTTTAATATAAGTCAGCGACCCCACATTTAGCTAAACAATTGAAATAAGAACCAAAATCCTGTTATTGTTTTTGTTCTTGTACTGAACTTGAGCCAGGAGTTCACTAAGAAAGAGCCATAACATAGTCCCCCTTCACCCTCACTTGTGTGTGTTTTCAATAGAACTTGTTTGATTTGGCTGCACTTCTCTCAGCTAAACACAATCCTTACTAATACAAACATGTCTGGCCTTTTTTTCCTTTTTTTTTCACAGGCTTTTGGCAGGAGCTACTCTCTTTCCCCACCAGCCAGAGTGCCATCCGCGGGCCAGCAATCTCGGCTCGGTCCCAGGCCAAGAAAGCCTCTCACGCCCTGGGAGGCAGCTTCCCGTCACCCTTTGGGCCTGGTGGATGAAGCCTTCGTCGTCCAAGACCTCCAGCACACATTGGCGTCGTCTGTCCATTTGGCCGCCCAACGCAAAGTCCTGCCCGAGCCGCCGGCCGATTGGCAAGCAAGGGTTTCTTATCAGGCTCCCAAGAAATCTGGTAGTCAAACGTGGAGCCAAAGCAGGGGACACGCTCGGGCGCCGTTGCCGTCTTTTGTACCGCCGGTGCAAAGCGGCGTGGTGTCCAGCGCTGGTGTTGCCGGGTACAGGTCGCTGCCCAGACAGTGGCAGGCCCAGAGGTCAGTGACTAATGCGTCCTCCCCGGATCACAGAAGGCTTCAAGGGCCGCAGGGCTATAAGTCGGTCGCGATCGGTAACACCAGCTGGAGTTGGAGGAGATAAGAAAGAATGTGTTAAATTGGAATAGGTTGCGTTCATGTGACATCAATCAATCAATCCTTTATTGTCTCACAGCATTCCAAGGAGTCTAAGAGTTTAATATTGTGGTGGAGGGCAGCTAGGGGTAGTTTTCCCTGGTAACTATGGTATATTAGAGCTGTAGTCTTAGTTTAGACTTGAGCTTAGATTTTCCTGCGCGCCAATCTACATAAAACAGCATATTTACGGAAAAAAAAAGTTTGACATGTTTTTTTTTCAGTAACTATTATTATATCCTACTTACATGTGTCTACAAGTGGTGACAATATATACAAAAAAATAATGCATAATTTCGACTGGGGTGGTTGTAGTCACATGGCACCTGAAAAATGGCGCCATGGCAGGAGCGCTGGTCTGTACTATCTGGTGCACACTGGGGTAGTTTTTCCAATGTGGTTTTACTTTCATCTTGAATCTATAAAATAATGATCCAAAATAGCAAAATGTTTCATCAAATGGTATTGACTCCTGCCCTCCATCGTAAATAGACTTCTAGAACATGAATGTAACATATGGCACACTGTGGTTTCTCTATCAGAAACTAAATCTGTGTAAAAACGTGTGGATAAAGTTGTAATGCAAACCCAATTCAAACACAAACCCAAATCAACTTTAAAGAACACATATTATGCACAATCTTCCTGTTGTCCCACTGGACCCTGATGTGATAGAATGTGAAGTTGTTTGTTATGTAAGAAAGTGGAGAAGGACATTCTGATGGATTTATATATAAATCTAACACGGCGTTGGAATTTGACTGCAGAAATGAGAAAAACTGCATTCACTTCTATTATTATAAAAGACAGAAAACATGTCTGTCCATAATGTCACAGTCCAGGGCAGTCTTTCTCGATGTCTGGTTCGTGAATTTGGAAACATAGACAATTTAGACAGAAGATATGAGGGATGCTTTTGATGAGGGAATATGCTGTACCAAGCTTAAAAAGATAAGTTTGCATAATGTATGTCATTTTAAAGTCTATTTGCACCAGTAATATCAAGTGCATGTCATACAACTGAGAGCATGGAGTAAAGCATCTTACCACTAACAGTAAAACACACTACATATTCAGACATAACAGATACATGAATATTTCTTGCATGTGTTTTCTTGAATATTTCTATGTACACTATGGAATTGGGTTTGTACTCTGAGGTTCTTCTTAGCTCTTTCCTTTTGTTCTTATAATCTAATGGTGTGCCTTTATCATTTGCACATACGGGAGTTTGCATTTTAACATACGGTTTCAGTGTCTGGAGCGAGTCTATAGAGGACCATGGGGAATAGCGATAATCGGCTAATGCTACTGTACAGATCTCAAAAGTGAAAAACGTTGGCTGTCCTCTTATTGAATGTATTTAGCATGCTGGTTTCTGCTAATCCGTTTTTTTTAACATGTTATTTTTCTCATATATTACGAATGCTGAGTGGCAGGTAGTTTGGCGCACAAATTAAAAAGCAATTATGGCTGCAGTGTGGGGCTTATAAAAGGGAGGAAGGTGGTGGGCGGACTTGTTGTTATGTAAACCGCAGTGGGAGATTAACTTACTTACTTGCCAGGTGCATTTTAATTTTCTGCGTTATTGTGTGCATGGAAAACCGTGCATACTACTGTTTATGGAGACCTACTGCATGCATAGAGGAGTAGCTGCGTGTATAATTGCGTCTAATTCCTAAGGGTCTCAATTTCCTAAGGGTCAGATTGTTTTTAAAGGGCCACAGTCTCAGAGATGGATTATGGCTCATTGTGAATATATACTTCATGTCCAATAGGTTGCGTTCATGTGACATCACAACATTCCAATGAGGCTATAGTGTAAAATTGTGGTGGGAGGCAGCTGTATAATCTGTCCTGGTAACTATGGCAACCGTCTAAAGTCGTGATTAGCTCATTTCTTTGTGTTTCCTGGGCCAATCCACATTAAACAAAAGCTGTCGCAAAGTTTCATATCTTCTTTGTCAAATATCAACCATTGCGTAGTTATTTTTTTTTAGTGGCCACAATATTCCAAAAACATATGCATGACGTTAGCCAGTAAAGAACGCTCTGAATCATCGAAGAAAGTGGGAAGTTAATCCCATAGAGCTGTAAAGGCACCCGCCCCAAACACGGAAATAGAATTCTCCAACATGAACGCAACCTATTTACATTTCATCTGATTTAATTATGACTTTTTCACAATGGTTGCTAAACGTCAACTCAAACCTGGATTGAACTACCACCAAACAAACCCATAATTAAGCCTTAACCAGGACAAAATCAGTATTCAGGAGGAATTATAAGATTAATATTATAAAAACATGACGGACGTGTGTCAGAATATTATGCAGAACTAAGATCATGCATTCAAGAGTTAAATATAAAACAATATTTAATTATCTTTACAATTAAATATGAATACAAAACTCTTGGAGCTATTAATTCCCGAACTAACCTAACTATGAGCTGAGCCATTTTAACTCTCCCTCCAGGCCTGAAAATGTAGTGAGAAGACATCCAGGTTCTGCGGTAACCCCTCTCTGTCCCTGCTCAGACTGCTCACAAAATATCCTACCAACACTTTTATCATAATGTCCGATGACGTCATATGGTGAGACCGACTGAGGCCCTGGTCTGGGTCTGGTCTAGTCCGGTTTTGGGTCTCATGCCTTCTGTCCCGATAAGAAAGACATTATGTTCCTAAAAATGATACTTAAATCACAGAAACCTTGTCCTTGAATCTTCCCTGAATTCACCAGACTCAGTTCACACATTACACAACAAACATTTTAAATCTACATCAATATACACAATCAGTATTCAGGAGGAAGATGGGCCGTGGCTGGATCAGATTTTATTGGCCGTCTGCAAGTTGTGAATAAGCCTGTTATAAGAGGCACAAAAGCAGTTTTTTAAAGTTTTCACACAAAAAGCAGGTTTACAGATTTTACTGCTCAGACAAACAGCCCGATGTGGAGCTGTGGGGATAAACATTTAAAGGGACGCAATCTTGTTGATAACACCCGGCCAACTTTACCGAGCGAAACAGAGCGGGTATGTTCACGTTTTCTTCCATGTTTGAATGGGCTGTTATTCAGGTGTTGTGGTTTTGTTGGTACCTTTGTTGGTGCAGGCGTGTGTCCGGAGTGATTTCGTATTTTCAGTCACCGTAGAGTGTGCCATTCACAGAGCTGTCAATGAACGCCGTCAACATTGTCAGTTGTTGCCAAAGTAAAAGTTTATTATTTTATTGTTTTCTTGCTTTGTTTTATTTATATTCCCAAACACTTTTTTTTGTTACAGAATTGGGACATATTCTCGTGTGTTGTGTTGTTTTGTCTGATATCGCTACAATTAAAAAGACAAATATGTTCGTATTAACTTGAATTAATTTACACTTGATTTCAGTGTATTTTAACATGGGGCCGTCAGGTTTTTTCTGGAGGCAATGACAATATTTTGGGATTCTGCTCTGCCAATATCCGATTTTTTAGACAATTCTTTTCCTCCCATAAGGGACGTTTTTTTCTGCATTTTGTATCCTTGCCACAAATACAGTAAGTACAAATTTTCAAAGCCTTAAAATTAGCAGAGTTGAAATTGGCTGAATGTGAACGTGTAATTATTGTCTGAAAGGCACGGCCTGTCCTGGCTGTTTACACTTTTACATTATAGCCACGTGGATTATACAATACTACAACAGTTTTTAACCCCGTAGCACCCTAGGTTACAAATATGCTACATAAAGTTTGACGGTTAAGGCAAAAGAAGCATGACTTTTTTATTTAATGCATGAACTATTGTATGTACCGAAGAACCCAAAGAATATGCTACATTGCCAAATTTGGTGATTGTAGTCGGCTCTCCAAAAAAAGCACAGATTTTTTTTTGTGTTAGACTAGTATTTTATGTCTGGGTTCTACAGGGTTAAATGATGTATAAGGTGAGATTGGCAACATTTAGGTTGGTGAGTGGAGGCAGTAACTTCCAACAACAACGAAAAAGTCTGTGAAATCGCAAGACTTCATAATCGTCCGATACAATCAACAAACCAGTAAAGCGGTTAGAACAAAAGATGACAATTATAACAAGTGTATTTTAAGCTATGTTTATATTTCTAGTTCCTGCTTAGACATTTTATTCTTGTACAAATGGCACATTAAAGACTCACAACTTCATCAAAATCAAGATACATTTATCATTTTAAATATGAACATGTTTGTCATTTTTTGCAGCTTAAGATCTTTTTGGCTCTTAAATCCTCTCGTGTGCGATGAAAAGCCTCAGATCTTTAACACAGTGTCTCCGGTGGGATTTTTGGCTGTTTGTACCGCCTTCCAAATCACTGTTTGCGCCATTGCCAGTAATTTGCTTCAGTAATTCTCCTGTCGATTCACACGAAACCAAATAAATGCAGGCAAATAGCACTGCAGCACAAATTGTTCTGTTCTCTTTTGTTCTTGGTTCCAAACGTTTTGCTCTGGGCCATTTGTTGCTTGCTGTACCATCCTATAAATGTGTGTTATTTTTTTTTTTGTCTGAAGTGGGGGGGTCAGGGAGGGGTCTGGTTCCCATGGTGAAGGCAGTAGTTGCATAACACCCGTGGGTCCCTATTACAGCTAATCCATTAGGGAGAGCTAAGGGGAGAGGGCCGTAACCATGGTCTTAATGGTGGGTGGAAATGAAAAGACAATTAAGCATACACAATAATATACTTTGTTAATACATTTTGTTTGTCCCAATGGAAAGAGTTTTGTAAAAGTAAAATTGCCTGAACAAATCAGACCACAACATGTTTTCTATTTCTTATGAGAAAACTTTTCTACATGAGCATTTGGACTAGAGTGTGTTCACAGTAAAGTGTCAATTAAAGTATCTGGACTTTAAAAGGTTGTAACTCAAAAACTAAAATTACTATCATAGATTGGAAAAAAGATTTCAAACACAGACACATTGAAGAGTGTGGATAAAATCAAAAGGAAAGATTGACAAATATATTTTTGCCGACGTTTTAAACGACCAAACCAGCCTTTGATTTGATCACTCTGCTGTGACGCCAGTTACATAGAAAATATAATGTCCTCAGTCTGAAAAAGCGGCAGATGAACACCCACAAGATTAACATGGATAACACAACATAAGTTAATCACTTTATTTAAAAAGGAATCGTTGAAAAAAAAAAAAAATTAAATTACCCTTGAAAAATGTGTAACTGACGTGATGGTTTCTGTTCATTTTCTCTAACAATTAAACTTGAGAAGGAAAAAAAAATCTGGTCTGGTTTCACATTTAATTGGTTTAATAAGAAAGTATCACTTTGTTTCTACTTTGTGTAAAAAAATACGTAACAAACTTCTGCAGCTCATTTGGTCGAATCATCAACGTCACATAAAATAAACAGGGCCGCTTCAGGAAACTTGTCTAATGTATAAAAGTGTTTTGTTTTAGCAACTTCTACTGGACAGAGGAGGAGTTTGGATACATGAAAAATATAAAATATATTCTGATTATTAAAATCTAATGTGCTGGGGTTCCTAAAAAATGAAGTCTAACTCATTCCTTGCTCTTAAAATAGTTTCCAGACACATAAATCAGCTTTTCCAGATAAAAAAGTCAAAAACAGAGGAGCACCCTTACTCGACCAATCAAGGCTCCGCCCAAATATCCAAATAGTCACAGGGCACAGTCTGCAACAGATAACTACATATACTGTATTTATAACTACATATACTGTATTTATAACTACATATACTGTATTTATAACTACATATACTGTATTTATAACTACATATACTGTATTTATAACTACATATACTGTATTTATAACTACATATACTGTATTTATAACTACATATACTGTATTTATAACTACATATACTGTATTTATAACTACATATACTGTATTTATAACTACATATACTGTATTAACTACATATACTGTATTTATAACTACATATACTGTATTTATAACTACATATACTGTATTTATAACTACATATACTGTATTTATAACTACATATACTGTATTTATAACTACATATACTGTATTTATAACTACATATACTGTATTTATTACTACATATACTGTATTTATAACTACATATACTGTATTTATAACTACATATACTGTATTTATAACTACATATACTGTATTTATTACTACATATACTGTATTTATAACTACATATACTGTATTTATAACTACATATACTGTATTTATAACTACATATACTGTATTTATTACTACATATACTGTATTTATAACTACATATACTGTATTTATTACTACATATACTGTATTTATAACTACATATACTGTATTACTACATATACTGTATTACTACATATACTGTATTTATAACTACATATACTGTATTTATAACTACATATACTGTATTTATAACTACATATACTGTATTTATTACTACATATACTGTATTTATAACTACATATACTGTATTTATTACTACATATACTGTATTTATTACTACATATACTGTATTTATAACTACATATACTGTATGTATAGTAAGCTAAAGTCGGCCAGTCTGTGAGTTTGCTTTTACTCTTTCTATTGGAAAAAACCAATGTATTCTTTATAGGTAAAAAAGTGAGATACCTCAGTTTTTCTTGGTTCACTTTTTTTTCTTTTTTTTAATACAACGTTATGGAGGAAGTCATGGTTTTACTCTTACATGCTCTGGCCTTTTATGCTGAATGTTAATGAAGGAATCAAGCCGGACAAGCAGCCAAACTGTAGCCGCGGAAATAACTCACTCTAAAAGAGCAGCAGTGGACTAACTATATTTAGTCGCCCTGTCGCCCGTGAAGCAAATGCCAATGACAACATACAGAAGTGACACCCACCCGTCCAGCCACTCATTCACTGGGATCTGGCTGCTGCCCCCTCCCCAGAAAAGAGCTCCACGGTCTGGCCTTCGAAGCGGCCACATTGGGGGTACCGTCCAAAGTGTCTCTGTAGGTGCTGCTAAGACCCCCATCTCGGGTCCTTCAAACCAGGTAAGATACCAACTCCCAGAAACCACCACTGTTGCACTGTCAAATTCAAAACACTAAATAATCAGCATTTTTAACACTTTAAGAATACAATGCATGCTTAAAGTTGGACAAATATAAGATTTTACTGTAAACATCAATAAAAAGTACAATTTGTAATGATTTTGTGTTGATATTTAGGACAATAATTACGCAATTTTAATTATACCAAAAAGTACTTAACTTATTAACTTGTAATATTAACTTGTTTTGAGTCTATCTGTTTGCATCCAAAAATATGGTTAGCAATTGAACAAGCTTAAATAACAAACAAATCTTAAGATAGCCCTAAAACGCCTCATTCCATTGGTAAATATCAAACTAGAAGACAAACTTTCATCAATTCTAGCATTTTATACACCCCTCTCTCTTTTGAATTTTTTTATTTTTTTCATCACTCATATGTGTTTTTTTCAACCTACCTTATAAATTGCACTCCGGCTTCTTTAGCGCTGTGTCAGAAGCTGTTAATTGCAACTTTCCCAATTCAAAATTTGTCACAACAGCAACGCGTGTGAATAAAAACACTGTCAAAACAACCGAGGTGAGAACGTGAAATCTGCCGTCGAAATTTTAGTCCAATTGTGGACCAGGAATTTTCAGTCACGTTTCTTTCCCACGTGAACGTCCTTGAGCTGTCCTTTGAGAACCTTCACTATGTATATGTTAGACTACTATCCTCACTGTTTTGGCTTCTGCATGTGTAGTATTCTGTAGATTTTAAGGTTTAGCCACGTTTATAGAATGTTCAATGTGGTATCCCAATGTGCCCGCTGAAATGATTGTATTATTTATCCTGTCTATATATATTTGAGAAGCATATAAATAACAACCTTAATTTGAATATTCCTGATGCTGCTTGCAATCATAGCCATAACTGTAGCTATTACCCGTAAACCCCTCCTGCTAATTTGCATAGTGTACTTATTTAAAGGTACTTAGTTACCAGAATACATTTTTGCTCCTAAAATGTAATTATGGATGTATACTGCTCAATATTTCGACATGTTTTTAGACAAAAGCGTTAATCTCTCATATATACTGCTATGTGTCTTGTGTTCCTACTGCTGGAATGACAATAGAAATATGAGAAATGAACGCCTTTAGCTTGTCAAAGGATCGTTCGAACTATGATTTTTTTTTTTGATGTGCTCTTAAAAAAAAATCAAATATAAGACATGTAGAATCACGTATCAATCAATTAACTTTTATTTTTAGAGCGCCTTTCCTACACAAGGTAACACAAGGCGCCTCACAACCCATATTACATCATGCATAAACCCTAGACATTAAAATCCACATAAACATAAAAAATACAATTAAAATCACAAAGGGCATTAAAAACACACAATGAGATCACACAAACATTTAAAAACATAAAAAACAAAATCACACAAGTAATTTAAAACATTAAAACATTAAAATCACACACGGGATTAAATTCATAAATACCCATAGTGCACCTAAAAATAAAATCATTCAGTTGTATGCACAGCCAAACAGAACCGTTTTAAACCTAGAATTAAAAATCGCCACAGAAGTCAATTTAGTATAGTTTGATCTGGATTAAATTATATTTCAAATGTTTTTCTCATTTTGCTGAGAGATTGGTTTTCTTTCTTCCTTGTCCCATCGGCAAAATCACATAAACTTAACCTATTTGAAGTCATTTTTTTTAAACTTTTTTTTAATGTTTTGCAGTGTAGGTGGAGGAATCCCCTGTTAGAATGTGTGTGTTCCAACATACTGTAATTGCTTTTTACAACAACTATAGATATTTTGGTTCTGACCCAGTAAAAGTCATTACTCGTGCAAAAACGCAGCCCTTTTTAACACTTCTGTTCACTTCACTTCTGCATCTTGACAACACATCAACACATCACACCGGGGTTGCCATGTCCTGCCGTTTTACAGCCTGGCGGTTATATACAGGGATGTGCTAACTTTACCCTTTTCATCACACTAAGAAATTCACCTTTGTCCCGTGTCAAGATGAGTGTTTTTCCACCTTTCTCAGCCTCGGCGGTGTGTGGAGCGCATCAGTTATCAGTGCTTTGAAGCCATGTTATTTTTAAAAACAAGATTCAAGAGAGAAAGCAGCTTCTTATTTGCAAGATCCATGTGTTGTCATTCTAAGTGAGAGATTATGTGTTTTTGTCAGTCCATTTTTGATTATTTTTTTATTTTGGTCGTACTTTTTGCAGCGATTACCAAACTACTAAATAAAATTGGGCTGATTGATTTGATTTGCCCAGAAAACTCCATTATATTAAAATATTCACTTAAATGCATGTATGATTTGTTTATGGGTTGGTTTTAGGTCTAATGGCGTTTAATAGTTATTGCTGCCACTATGCTTTAAGTAAATAGTTAGTGATCTTTCTGTGTGCTGCACCTTTCACTGACCAGAGTCACAAGGCGCTTTACAAGTCAGTAAAAAAAGCACTGTAAATAAACCTTTTTTTTTTGTGCTGCTCTGGGGGGATGTCAAAAGCACAGTTCATGCAAGGTGGCCCTGGAATTTACAAAAACTAAAGGCTTTTCCCCAAGAAAAAAAAGGCAGCTTCACCACCAGAGGATACACAACCTCCTCCACAACTACCACAAAAGCTGTCGTAGATGTTAAAGGGGAGATGGAGACTTATAATCAGAAGAGCCGCTTTTTTAAATATTCTTCTTATTGTCCTTGTAGAGAAATTTGTCTGCATTTGACCCATCCTGAATGCCACTAAAGGGCCTCTGTCATTTTTGGGAACCCATCTCCACAAACTGATGCTTGGTCAGGACCAAAGCTGGAGGATTTTACCTATCGTACATGTTTCTAGTGGAAGGGGAAACCGGAGCACCTGGAGGAAACCTGCTCAGACACTGGGAGAACATGTAAACTCTACTCAGAAAGGCTTAAAACCTGGGACTTTCTTGCTGAGGAGTGAGAGCGCTAACCCTACTACCACCGCGCCCTTTTTAAAACAAATATTATTCATTTTTAATTTCTCGGTTGGCAAAAAACATTAAATCACTGTGGCTGAATACAACCAGTAACAGTGAATGGTAAAACAAACACAACTATACATCCTGTTTTTTTTGTGTCTTTGTGCATGTGTGTTTGTACGTGTGTGTTTGTGGATGTGTGTTTGTACGTGTGTGTTTGTGCGTGTGTGTTTGTGGGTGTGTACAGTATTTGCGGGTGTGTGTTTGTACGTGTGTGTTTGTGCATGTGTGTTTGTGTGTTTGTGCGTGTGTGTTTGTGGGTGTGTGTTTGTGGGTGTGTGTTTGTGGGTGTGTGTCTGTGCGTGTGTGTCTAAGTGTTGACGGTTTGATCTTGTGTCCCCAGAGGCCATGTCGCAGTTCTGCACCATGACGACCAGCGAGAGGAAGATGCACGCAGCAGCCATCTGTAGAGCGGTGCGAGGACAGGAAGGTAAAGTATTTATGTATTTATAACATGTCCACACACACGTACAGACCTGCGGACACGTGTGGGGACGTCCATTCTTAACATACCGTCTTACAACACACCGCTAACGGGGACGGAACATACACAAGGACTTTCAACACGGCTTTTTATTCATTTTCCAATCATAAAATAGATACGGACAATGACCAAATCACAATATTTTGCAAAAAAGGAGCACAGGTCACAATGTTGATCAAGAAAAATTAATTCAAGGAAAATCTAATCAAACAAAACGTAGATAAATATCACACTCAAAAACATTTATACATGTGCTTTTAAACATGTTTGTTTTATTCCTTGTTTTAACCAACTTTTTTAAACAAGTATTTTCTTATGTTCTGAATCTGTGATATTGGTTGTGTGAGGTTTAAGTATGACACACCAGTCTAACCACAAATTAAACTGAACATGTAGACTTTTATTTGAATTGGATGTTTTTCAGCTAGTTCTGTTACAGACAAATATGCTTAAAGCTGGGTTACCTAACTTTCAAACCATAAATAACGGAACTATGGGAAATAAACACTCTCTCTAAACGGTTTGGTTTGCTTAGTTGTTTTCACGTGTATTTATTGGCCTCTGTCACATCTTCAGATCAGTTTGTTTGAGTGTGTGTGCCATGAATCTATAATAAAAAGGGTATTACTATCATAGAGCTGTTCCATCCATGGGCACAGGGGGCGCTGTGATACTGCAGAGTAAATTCACGAGGGCTACCCAGAAAAAAGTCCAATAGAACCAAATGTAAACTAAAACAGCTCAACCTCAGCTGACAGAGAACCTGACAGAGAACCTGACAGAGAACCTGACAGAGAACCTACAGAGAACCTGACAGAGAACCTGACAGAGAACCTACAGAGAACCTGACAGAGAACCTGACAGAGAACCAACAGCTTTCATAAAGATCAGATTTTGTGGGGATTTTAGTGACCCTTGTCATTCTGAACTTTTTTTCTTCTTAAATCCTTCGGTTTTCTTTAAATCCACAAACTCTTCTCCTTTCCTTCCCGCTCTGACTCCGCTCTACCGCTGCTCTGATCAGCAGCTCTGATTGGTCAGAGAGCGACCGAGCCTCTCTGTGCACGTGCATGAGAGCCACACAAGCGTATTTGGCGCAAAGCATCATGGGAGCTCGTCCACTGTGCAGAACCGGGAGGACCAGACGATGCCCAAATATAGGCGGGTTCTGCTAATCTCCCGGTCTCCGTGAAGTCCCATAAACTACTGAGCACAAGCTATTCATTTGAATAGGGTGCCATCTTGGATCACCGGGGCTTGGTGTGTGCCTGTGTGTGTGTGCCGTGTGTGTGTATGTAAGTAAGTAAGCTTTTATTTATATACCGCCTTTTCACTGCACATCGGAGTCTCAAAGCAGTTTACAATTGTTGGGTGGGGGTGCCAGTACAGGAGGCACATGCCATACCTATTGGACATATTTTTAGTGGTAGGGGAAACCGGAGCACCCGGAGGAAACCTACGCAGACACGGGGAGAACATGCAAACCCCACTCAGAAAGGCCCTGGTCCAACCGGGATTCGAACCCAGGACCTTCTTGCTGAGAGGCGAGAGTGCTATCCACTCAGCCACCGTGCCGTGTGTGTTTGAGAAACTACATGTATTATTCATGAAACCAAAATAAGCTTTAACTCAAAACATTTTAACTTTACTTTTTTTGTTCATTGGCTGAAATATACTCTTAGTCAATGCATAGTGAAGTCAATAATTCCCTTTGACTGACGTATCCAAAGTCGATGCAAGAGCGAGACAAGAGATCTTCACGTTTAACATCTGCATTTAATTATCTTTACAATCAGATACAGAATATTCAACAAAAAAGTGCTCCTAAAACTAATATGTCCCTCTCCTCTTCCCCTGCGCTAACCTTCCCCCCAGAACTCAAACCAACAGTTTTATCAAGACGTCTGATGACGTCACTTGTGGGCTTCTCCCGAATGTTCTTTTCGGGTGTGCTGGCGTCCCGTGTCCACTGGGAGGCGTCAGAATGCCTTTGGAGAATCTCCCAGTCTGCCTGAGAGAGATTAGCCAGATGGTGTTTTGGACTTTTGGCCTCGCCAGAGAGACAAGAATGTTTATTCCTGGAGTTAATAATTTGTCCCGTTTTGAAAGTTGGTATCTCTATGACTGATTGTAGTTTCTCCATTTGACCCTCTTTATTCCTGTTTGCAATCCTTGTCCTTGGGGCTTTTCCCCGTGCACATTCTTCAGAGGGCCTATTTTCAAAATCATTAGTATACAACATTTTAATTATGCAACAATAGACACAGCTACAAAAACTCTATAAAATCTAATACACTTCTCTCCACAATCATTTCTTATTGTTCGAAGTAATTCATCAAAATGGGTACAAACGACTGTAAACTGCGCGTGCACCTTTAAAAACAGCCGCTGCGTGTTTTCCTTTGAACGCCATCATCAAACTTTATCGATCACAAATATTGCAGTTACGCTCTGCTGAGAGAGAAAAAGCTGACTTTGTTGTTCTGCCATTTTGATGAACGACAAATTAACCCGCTCCTAATCCACTGGTGTCGGGAGCTCATCGTGGTCAGAGCCGCGTGGTCACTCTACACGCTGATCGTTCAGATAACTCCGGCCTTAAAGCTGAGGAACCTGATTTTCAAACCTCCTGAAATATCGCTAATGTATGTAACAAAATCAGTCGAATAGTCACTGGCTCTACATTAGTTTGGTTGTAACTGTAGTTTTGTCCTCTGTCACATCAGAAAAGAAAAAGAGAGGACCATTCTCACTCAACCAATCAGCTCTCAGCCCAAAGAGTCAAATAGTGACTCACAGGGCTCTTTCTTATAAGGATGCAAAAAAAGATGGAGCCCAATAAGAATTTGTTTGGCCCAATTCCTTTTAAACTGTACTTTTCCAACTGAAAAAGAATTAAACACAAACCATACCATACTGAACAAATGAATAAGTAAAATATATTCAGGTAAGAACAAAAATATGATACAGACTTTATCTTGAGAATACATATTTACTGTACATTGACGTTTTCATGTTTTAGAATGTGAAATCATTTCTCATGTTGGAAATACATGGATGAGCAGGAATGGTGGTATTTGACGTTGTCCTGCAGTTGTCCTGCAGTTGTAGAAAATGTCATTTGTTTTAAAAAGGAAAAAAAAAAAACATCTCTATCCATTATCGAGCTGGAGAACCTTCCCCCATGAACACATGTTGTTTTCCCAACAGGAAGAGTCTTGTTCAAGTTACATTTTATCACCAAATCAATCTTTTGGATTTGGTCATAAAATACTGTCTTACTGAAAAAGCAGATCCAAAATTGTGACTCCATAAAGAATTGGAGCAAAACATTAATGTGAGACAGTGATTTAGTTTGTGATCGAACAAACCTCTTGTTAGAGCTAAGAACTCATGATGGATTTGAAAAGAAAGTGATTTTTGTGGTTTCAAAGTTTAAATTTAAAGTCAAAGTCTAGTGATAAGATAAGATAAGATGAACCTTTATTAGTCTCACAGTGGAGGATCGGTCATACCACAGTTATGACAGTTATGACCAATGAGTTTAAGAAATGCAGCCAGCGAAAATTCAATTTGGTAGACGTTAACCAAAATTACCCCCTCCAGGCCGGCTCGCATCCCCAACCTATCGCTCAGCAGACGCCCCCTCCCAATCATCTGTACCGACTCGCCAGCCGCATAAAAACGGAGAAACTCCCACTCTCGGCCTCTGAAGCCTCGCAACCACCGCCTCCCCTCCTCCTCCTCTTCACCCTGCCTCCAATCTGCCTTCAATCTGCTTCCCGCTGCCAAATGCCGCCACCAGTGCCTAGGTCCCGGGGGATTGTGCGCGCTCCATCGCAGGAGCCTTTCCGATCTGAAGGCCGCACCGGGACCTAGGGCGCCAAACCTCCTTTCAATAAAATACTCAAAACTTCCTGTTTTCTCGTCTCTCCAAATTGAAATGAGCGTTCTGACAGAAAGGGTTGGGACATGTTGTGAAACGGTGAAAACTTGAAACTGTTTTGCATAAATACATGTAATTTGTGATAGAGAGAAAGGTGAGGAGAGAGTGTCAGCTGTCCCAGACCCTCAGGCCGCTCCAACACGGCGGGCAGTTGTCCTCGTCCCTGAAATAGCGTCTTCAAAAGGACGCTGACAAAGGATTACTTACTCATAAAAGTATTAATTTAGATATTTATAGGCTGCTCGTAAAATGGAGAGAGGTTTGGCAACTGCGACTGCTGCAGTGGTATATTTGCACAGGAGTTATAATCAGACATGGAACGTAGAAACCGGAGGACTTCATATGTGATGTATGTAACACAATATTTTAGTTTATGCAAAACTCACAGACCAATATACTGTAAAATACATATAATATATTAATTATATCATGGAACATGAAACATGAAACTTAACTAAACCAAGACCTAAACTGGATTAGACTAAACCAAGTACAAAGGCCAGTACATTAAACTGGTCTCAAACCAGCTGATACTGAGCGGCGAATTTAACTAAACTTCACAAAACACAGTGTATATTTTTATATTCAAGAATAAAGACTTTTAAAAAGATGGCATTACGTTCATCATGGTCCATAGTATCCTCTGACAAAACCACAATTTATTTAATTTAACATATGTTTAATCAAGAAGTCTCCTGAGATAATGAAATATAATCGTATATGTTATTTGTATATGGATATATATATATATGGATAGGGAAGTCTGGGCGTCTCTGCTTAGACTGCTGCCCCCGCGACCCGGCAACGGATAAAGCGGAAGAAAATGGATGGATGGATGGATGGATGTTATTTGTATTTTTTGAGCAAATTGTCATAAAAGTGCTAAATAGTGTGATTTGAAAAGCTCCAAGTGTGATTTAACCACACTATGTGTCTGGCTTCCACTCTGTATCTTTATGCAAACAATCTGAAAGCATTGAAACAAAGAAGTCTGTAGTATTTGTGATGACAGAAGCTGGTAAGGTGAGTTTAATTGTACAGTTAAATGCTCTGTTAAGCTAAACTGTTTTCACCTGTGGTCTGTCTCACATTTCCTGGAAGACTGCAGATCAAATGCAGAGATGATCTAATTTCAATTTTCTTTTTTGTGCTTAGATCCGGTGATCGACCTGGGAAAGAAGGTGAGCGCGCCCAAAGACATCATGCTGGAGGAGCTGTCGCTGGCTTCAAACCGAGGCTCCAGACTTTTCAAGATGAGACAAAGACGATCGGAGAAATACACTTTTGAAAGTATCCAGAACTCCACCAACATGCAGCTCAATGTAAGAACACAGCACGCCTTTGAGCCCGTGGACTTCCGAAAATGTTTATCTTAAAGAGTTTAAAGACACTGGAAATGTTAAACAGCTATGCCTTAATTTATGACCATGAAACTTTCAATTTCAAGCCTCAAAGAAGAAGACATAATGTTGAAGGCAAAGGTACAAGGCTGCTTACTTATTACTTCCTGGTTAGAAAAACTCCATATCCCATCAGCCATTGTGTCACAACACCCACGAGCCTGTGCACATTACATTTGCCAATAAGAAATATATGTAGCTGGTTGTACATGGGGGGACGTAAGCTCAACCAATCAACAGCCTTATAGGAAGATCACTGGACTACTGAGCATTCTGGGTATTGTAGTTCTGGGAAAAATAACTTGCAGTTAAACCGTATTTTTCCAAAAACTAGACTGACTTTTACCGACAAAAGTTCATTTAAAGAACCGCCCTCTCTTTTTGAACAAAACTCTCTGGTCTTATCTGATGCACGTATCACCAGAATGATTGACACTTGGGAGGACCAGTAACCTTGATGATCCACCCGCGTGTAGATAAACCTCCTATATACCTTTCACAAATATGATACTCTTTAAGCACAAATCAGATTTTTTTTTTTTAAATGTGACTGTTAGCTTGTCAAAATGATAACAAAGGCGTGTGCCACATTGAAATTTAATTACATTTTTCACCATTTAATTCACATTCACATCAAGGACCGACCGCTTTAGCTTTGCAACTTTAATAACGTCATCTCGAGGTAATTGCACAAATAAAAGTTTGACAATATTTGAAGGTTAAACATAAATTCCCAGCGACGCAGATTATACCCTCTACATTCTAAACAACATTCTCTATGACGTAGTGACATCTTAACGCTCCTGTCATTACTAACTTTGGTTTGACTGGCAGGAAACTCATTCATCTTTAGCCTGTCCCTGCAAAAGCCCTTGTACTTCCTGACTGCGCATTTGAGCGAAAGATTAAGCACTTTGAAGTATTTATTTGACTCCTGCTGTGGAGGAGGGCTGCACTGGTGCTGTAGGCCGTAAGTACTTTATTATAAATGTCCCATTGTGGTCATGTTGGGTCTGTGCCAAGCCAACATTTTCTCTTCCCAGCAGCTCTTATCTTAATCTGACACAGTAACACATAGGAAGCAAATTATGTACTCAAGCACTTAGATACAGATAATTAAGATGAACTAAACCTGATTCAGCATGAGAGATGTGTGCAGTGACAATGACAGTTTATGGATGAAGGTTTTACTGGATGTCCTTCTCCAGTGGAAGAAAAGACACATCTTGTTCATAGACCATATATTAGGAGTGGATGGAAGAAGCTGATTTGAACATAAGATAGCTGGAGCCAATTTCCTTCAATGGGAATTTGCCCCATGGGGTTTGCTTTGC
Organism: Knipowitschia caucasica; assembly: GCA_964034765.1. NCBI lineage: Eukaryota > Metazoa > Chordata > Actinopteri > Gobiiformes > Gobiidae > Knipowitschia > Knipowitschia caucasica. The sequence goes on from OZ035841.1 coordinate 30,686,487, forward strand.
ACCGTAACAGGGGAAGATTGGTCAACCCTTACATAGCTCATATCTGGATTTGCAAAGAGAATATCGAAATGTTAAACCTCAGAATGATAGAGAGGCACAAACGGTTACTGAGCCAGAAGAGTTTACTTTTCAATGTAATTCAGTAGAGTTGTGGTAAATCTTCCCTATTGGTCTCCATTGAGTCAGGGGCTTAACAAAGTCCATCTATATACAGTCTATGATCTTGTCAGGTACCCCAGCTTTAGACCATCCAGTCTTCTTTCTTTCTTTCTTTCTTTTATCAACTATTCTTGACCAGAACCACACAGTTGTACAATCATTTGTGGTTCTGGTTTGTCTCTGACCAAATCTACAGATTTCATGGGTCAATGGGAAAACTAAAGCCTCAATCATAGAATCTCAAAAGTGACAGAGCAACATGTGGAATACATTTGTATACTATATTTACATTTACATTGATAAATATAATGACATTGTTGTCTAAAGTGTGGTCTGATGAAGCTGTGGAAGAGCTGCGCGCATGCATGGAATCTACAGACTGGGACCTTTTCAGAGCTGCCACAGACAGCTTGGATGAATATACGGACACTGTGACGTCATACATCCACTTCTGTGAGGATAGCATCATTCCAACAAGGACCAGGGTCATCTATAACAACGACAAACCCTGGTTCACTGCTAAACTCCGGCAGCTCAGGAAAGCAAAGGAGTCTGCTTTCAGGGAGGGGGACCGCAGCGGCTACAAAGCAGCTAAATATCAGTTCAGGAAAGAACTGAAAGCAGCCAAGTCCCGGCACAGAGAACGACTACAGGAGCAGTTTGGTAACAACGATACTGCTTCTGTCTGGAGGGGCCTACGGGAGATCACCAACTACAAACCCAAAGCCCCCCCTTGTGCTGATGACCACAAGCTAGCTGACGATCTGAACTTATTTTTCAGTCGCTTTGATGCTGCCCCTGACACCTCTCCCTCCCCCACCCCCCACTACTCTAACGACCCACCCATCAGCCCTGCCCCCAGCCTAACAATAGCCGCTAAAGAGATTAAACAACTCTTCCTGAGGCTGCACCCCCGCAAAGCTCCTGGCCCGGACCACGTGTCTCCGGCCACTCTGAGACACTGCGCCAGTGAGCTTACTCCTGTGTTCACGGACATTTTCAACTCCTCTCTGCAGTCCTGCCATGTCCCGGCCTGCTTCAAATCCTCCATCATTGTCCCCGTCCCGAAGAAGCCCAGGATCACAGGACTCAATGACTACAGACCTGTAGCACTTACGTCTGTCGTCATGAAGTCATTTGAACGCCTGGTTCTCTCCCATCTCAAGTCCCTCACCTCCCCCCTCCTGGACCCCCTGCAGTTCGCCTACAGAGCCAACAGATCTGTAGACGACGCCATTAACCTGGCCCTCCACCACACCACATCCTACAGCACCTGGACTCCCCGGGGACCTACGCCAGGGTCCTGTTCGTGGACTTCAGCTCTGCCTTCAACACAATCCTGCCATCCCTGCTCCAGGACAAGCTCTCCCAGCTCAACGTGCCCGATTCCACCTGCAGGTGGATCACTGACTTCCTGACGGACAGGAAGCAGCGAGTGCGTCTGGGGAAGAATGTCTCGGACTCTCGGATTATAAATACAGGAGCCCCACAGGGCTGTGTTCTTTCTCCCCTGCTCTTCTCCCTGTACACCAACCACTGCACCTCCAGCCACGACTCCGTGAAGCTGATCAAGTTCGCGGACGACACCACCCTCATTGGACTCATCTCCAACAACGATGAGTCCGCCTACAGGAGGGAGGTGGACCGGCTGGTGTCCTGGTGCAGTGGTAACAACCTGGAGCTGAACGCCCAGAAGACAATGGAGATGATTGTGGACTTCAGGAAGAGCACTGTCCCCCCGCCCCCACCCTCCGTGATGGACTCCCCCATCACCTCTGTGGAGTCCTTCCGTTTCCTGGGCACCACCATCACCCAGGACCTCAAGTGGGAGCCGACCATCAGCTCCCTCATCAAGAAGGCCCAGCAGAGGATGTACTTCCTGCGGCAGCTCAGGAAAGCCAAGCTGCCTGCACAGATGTTGGTGCAGTTCTACACGGCCATCATCGAGTCCATCCTCACCTCCTCCATCACCGCCTCCATCAACTCCTCCATCACCTCCTCCATCACCTCGTCCATCACCGTGTGGTTCGCTGGAGCCACAGTCAGGGACAAACAGAGACTACAGCGCATTGTGCGCTCTGCAGAGGAAGTGATCGGCCGCAGCCTTCCATCGCTGCAGGACCTGTACGTCGCCCGAGCTCGAGGCCGGGCTGGTCGTATCACAGCCGACCCCTCTCACCCTGCACATGGACTATTCCAACCACTCCCCTCAGGCAGGAGGCTGCGGTCCATCAGGACTAGAACCTCCCGCCACAAGAACAGTTTCTTCCCCTCTGCTGTTGGACTCTTGAACACTTCTTAACCTGTCCCCCCGCCCTTTATAAAGTCACTTTACTGCCCATCATACGTCACTTTACTTCACTGTACTGCTGTCACCTTACATTGTGTGCACCATGTGCACTTGTATATTGTAAATAGTAACTGTAACTCTATTTTAAATTTAAATTTATTCTTTAGAAGTGTTTTTTATTCTTATTTTTATTATCTCTTTTTGACTGTTGCACTGAGCCAAAGCAATTTCCAAGTCTGTGACCTCCCGTTACTTACGTTGGCAATAAAAATGATTCTGATTCTGATTCTAAATGTAGAATGGTATTGATCATCAGGCAACTCTCCACAAATGAAACTGCATCGACCTGTAGGATTGCTTTGATTTTGTAGAAAACTTTGAGCTTTGCATTTATTTCATTTGGACAAACATAACCAGATAAAAGTACAGAAATCATGCTATTTCAATTATCAAATTAAAACAATAAAAAGAGCAACATTTCATATAATAAACATGTTCATAAACAATCATGCTTGATGTTCAAACATGTTGTATCATTATTAAACCGTAGCTATGTCAAGAATGAATCTATTATGGACTTCATCTGGACTTTAGTCAGCAGGTTTTCATGGATGAGCAACTTTCCTTTGTTTTGAATAATCCCTGAACCACCGAGATCTTACACAAACCAAAACTATCCAGTACAATATTATTTAGCTCACAGTGAATCTACATTGTTGTTATTACAGCGGCGGTTCACAGAGAGACAGTGGTACAGTCTTTGAAGTCGGCCTCTCATGTCTGTGTTTACGGCTCAGGGCTGCGAACTCATTTTGTTTCATGTTGTCAACGTTTCCTGAGGAAGTCCTGCAGTAAATCATCACAAAGATCTAGGTGCGGGGATGAGCCCTGGATGTGTTCGATGCACATTCTGTCCTGTGCCCAAGCCACAATGATCCTTGTGTTTAAGAATGCACAAGAATGGCTTCTCTGTGCGGTTGTTGTTGGTGAATGTAAATGAGAGATAAGATAAACGACCACAAAGAGCTACTGTCCAAAGAGACGCTACTGTATCAGAAAGACAACAGCACCAGTCTTACCAGTCTAATGTGATGCTGTATATTTGTCCACTGGAATAATATTGAGACTATTTAAATTCTCATTCCATCTTTTAGAATGTGAAATATTAACTTAAAGGTTGATATCAAAAACCATGGGACACTGTACCATTATGTACTGTAAGTATTTTTCAACTATAATATGTTTAAACTAGTCCCTCCCCTGTGGCGTAACTACAAACAGAAAGATAGTTAAACCAAAGACAAGGAATCAATTTGAATTCATTTTGACCAATAAGGAAGCTGCGGGGGTGAGCATGGGCGGGTCTAACCGTTGCTTGTCTTAAAAAAGTGTGTGTTAAAGAAAACTTAAATGAAAATGAATGAATGGAAATAAATGGTTAAAAAAATCTGTCTGAAGAGACCAAGACAGAAACATGAATGCATGAAAAGATTTATTTGTTTGGTGCATTGACCCTGGCAGTGACACTTGCAGAGGGGAGATCATCTGCTGCTGTAGATGATCTCAGAGCCCCCGGGGTCAAGCACTGGTGGTGGCTAGAAGCATGGTTTGAATGTTGTGTAGGCGGAGCCAGAGCCAGAGCAGGAGCCAGAGCAGGAGCCAGGGCAGGAGCCAGAGCAGGAGCCAGAGCAGGAGCCAGAGCAGGAGCCAGAGCAGGAGCCAGAGCAGGAGCCAGAGCCAGAGCAGGAGCCAGAGCAGGAGCCAGAGCAGGAACCAGAGCAGGAGCCAGAGCAGGAGCCAGGGCAGGAGCCAGAGCAGGAGCCAGGGCAGGAGCCAGAGCAGGAGACAGAACAGGAGCAAGAGCAGGAGCCAGGGGAGGTGCTGGGGAGGTGGTGGGTGTTAAGAGCTTCAGGAAGCGCTGTTTATCAGGCGGTGGCTGCTTTTTAAACTGCCCGCTTTGCTGTCAGTGATTGGTGGAGGCTCGAGGCTGGCAGAGCTGTGTGATTGGTGGAGGCCCAAGAGGCTGGTGGTCTTTCATTCTGAATTTGCTCTTCAGCTTCATATAATTATACAAATCTTAACGTGAAACTGTCTTATACTAAAACTAGGGCTAAAATGTGTCATCCATGTCATGAAGTAGTAGAAATAAAGAAGTAGATTTGACAACATAAAAAGAAACAAAAAAAAGTTTAACTCTTGATATAAATACGGTGAAACTGAAAACTGAAAACTGAAGTATGAAGAGAATGAGTGCAATGTTGGATGTGTTTTTAATATAGTTACAGCTTGTGGCTTGTTGCATAGGATTGAATTGCTTTGTGCTAAATGATCCCGTGCCTGCATTAACACATGAGACACTGCTCCAAGCTGTTTGAAATGGCAGTTCACAGAGCATTACTTTTATCCATGCCATATTTTGTTTTCTTTAGAGCCTTTCTCAGACATGGGATCAGCAGGCAGAGATCCACAGCAGTGAAAACAACTGCACTGCTGAAGATTTGACGGCCACAAGAATGCTCCCAGATCCAGAATCCATTGCCCCAGGTCAGTACGCTAACGCCACATTTCACACTTTGTAAAGATTAACTCAGAACCATGGATACACTTTTGAGGTCACAGTTATACGGTGGTGGAAAATCCCATTGGCTTTCCATACATTTTTCACAGACACATGTTAAAGCCAACTCATGTCCAACTTTTCATAAAGGTCTGCAGTAGCTTATTCTGTCCATCCGTAAATTACACAATTACAATTACAATTACACAATTACAATTTATTCTTGTATAGCCCTAGGTCACAACAGAAGTCATCTCAGAGGACTTAACAAAACCATTGAAATCACCAACACAGGTCAGAGAATCAACAGTTAAAACACATGAAGAATATAAAGCACACACAGAAGAAAATGTCCATACATGTTGTAGAATGCTAAAGTGTCCTGATCATCACCAATCCTTTCTGTTGGACACTAACTGTCCAACAAGACCCTCCTGCATCGACAAGGAAAAACTCTTAAAAAACCCAGTGGGAAAAAGTGAGAAACCTTGGAGGAGAACTAGGGAAACCCACAGGGAGGGAGACCCATATGAGAAAGGGATCCGCTCCTCCGGACGGACAGGCTAATGATCTAGGACCTAAGCTAGCTACAGAACGTGGACCAGTGGACGCTGAACGTGGACAGGTCCGGTGCAGGACTGAAGCACTCCCAGGCGGGTCGGGCGGGGCAGTCCGCAGGTGTAGATGGAAGAGGCCAGGCTCAGAGATCCCGTCATCGTACCATGAAACAGACAATGGGACAACGGGTGAATAGCAATGAACAAACTACAGTCAGAATCCTAAAAATGCTAAACAGATAAAGTAGGAAGGAGGAGAGGATAGTGCTCAAGTTACCATACTTCTCCCAGCAAACTGACTCCCTATGCAGCTTGACTGACACTCTGAGGAGTTTAACCTTCTCCGAGTCTTACCTTCCTAGCCATATGCTAAACTAAAGAGGACTGTTTTAAACCTAGCCTTGAATAAAGAATAACATACAGCATAATATATAACATAATATACAACATAACACAATACATTATTGAATAATATATAATATAATATATAACATAATACAGCATATATATATAATATATACACTACATATTATATATTACCTAATTATATGCTAAATTAAAGTAAAGTGCTTTAAGCCTGGCCTTGAATGTGGAGACCGTATCTGCTTCCTTAACATAAATGGGAAGCTGATTCCACAGTAAAGGAGCTTGGTAGCTAAATGCTCTGCCACCAACAGTGACCTTTGAGACCTTAGGGACCACCAGACGTCTGGCGTTTTGTGAGCGCAACGCTCGACCTGGTTGATACGACACTAACGTGTCTTGGAGATAAGAAGGAGCCAAGCCATTTATGGCTTTATATGTTAAGAGTAGGATTTTAAACTTTATTCTGTACTCCACAGGGAGCCAGTGGAGTGATTTTAACACCGGAGTTATGTGCTCCCTCCTTTTGGTACCTGTTAAGATCCTAGCTGCTGTATTCTGAACGAGCTGGAAGCTCTTCAAAGAGGCTTTAGGGCACGCTGCCAGTAAAGCGTTACAGTAGTCGAGCCTTGAGGTGACAAACGCGTGAATGAGTTTTTCCGCGTCACTTTTAGGAAGGAAATTCCTAATTTTAGCGATGTTCCGTAAGTGGAAGTACGCCGTTTTAGTTGCTTGGCTTATATAAGCCTTGAAGGAGAGTTCTTGGTCAAAAATGACTCCAAGATTCCTCACAGTGTTACTGGGTATTATACTGACATTATCGAGAGTAACCATCTGGTTAGTGAGGGAGTCACGCAGGCGCTTCGGACCGAGTAGGATCACTTCTGTCTTCTCCGGGTTGAGAAGTAGGAAGTTAAGAGTCATCCACATTTTAAGGTCCTTTATGCAGGCACTGAGCTTTTCTAGCTGATCTGTCTGATTAGGCTTCATCGACAGATAAAGCTGTGTGTCATCTGCATAGCAGTGGAAATTAATTCCATGCTTTTTAATAATGTTTCCCAGTGGCAGCATGTAGAGAGTAAAAAGAATCGGTCCGAGTACCGAACCCTGCGGCACACCGAATTCCACTCCAGAATAAGGCGACGAGTCCTGATTCACATTGACGAAGTGATATCGATCTGATAAATAGGATTTAAACCAGCCAAGGGCTGTTCCTCTAAGACCTATATCACATTCTAGCCTCTGCAGTAGAATGCTGTGGTCTATTGTGTCAAATGCAGCACTAAGGTCCAGTAGGACCAGCACTGACACTTGTCCATTATCGGCAGCTAGTAGTAAGTCATTTGTGACTTTGACTAGTGCCGTTTCAGTGCTATGATGAGCTCTGAATCCTGATTGAAAGACTTCAAACATATCATTTTCCTGCAGGTGGCAGCGGAGCTGCTCAGCTATAAGTTTTTCCAGGATTTTAGATATAAAAGTGAGGTTTGAGATCGGTCTGTAGTTTGTAAGTATTTCTGGGTCCAGGTTTGTTTTCTTCAGAAGGGGTTTGATTACCGCGGTTTTAAAAGCTTGTGGGACATAGCCACATTGTATGGATGCGTTTATTATATTTACGATAGGCTCAATTATCAAAGGAAGTATGTCTTTGAAGAGCCATGTCGGGACTGCGTCTAACATGCAAGTTGAGGCTTTTGAGGATGTGACCACAGAGATCACCTCTGCTTGGCTCACAGCCATGAATTTATTAAGGCCCACTGAAGAGTCTAAGTGGGAAGTCACGTATGCCGCTTCAACCTGTCCACCACTAACAGCAGGAGCAACCTCCTCCAGCTTGTCACGGATGGATGTAATTTTATTATTAAAGAAGTGGAGAAAGTCGACACTGCTCAGTGAGCTTGGAATTTTAGGCTCGATTGCGCTATGGCAGTTTGTGAGTTTAGCGACGGTACCAAACAAAAATCTACTGTTGTTTTTATTCGCTTCTATTAAAGTTGAATAGTATTGAGTTCGAGCCCCGCGAAGGGCCTTCTTGTAGTTTCGGAGACCTGCTTTCCACTCCCTGTGGACAGGCTCCGAGTGGGAGTGGCGATATAGCCTCTCCAATTTTCTGACGTCCTGTTTTAAAGTGTGGAGTTGAACACTGTACCAGGGCGACGATGATCTAATCCTAATGGTTTTCTGTTTTAAAGGAGCTGCTGCATTTAATGCAGATTTTAAAGACTCCATAGTGTTGCCCACCGTTTGGTCAATGACTGAGGGACTGCAGCTGCTGTGAACAGGTTCACCTGCAGCAGTATTCAACATAGGCTGTATTAGTTCTTTGAACCTTGTGATAGATTTATCATTTAAGGTTCTTTTCATTATGGTTTTATCTTGCGGGACAGGAAAGTCCTCCAAAGCGAGATCAAACGTGATCAAGAAATGGTCAGACAGCAACGAGCTTTGACGCTGGATGTCAACATTGGAGACATCACAGCCGTAGGTCAGGACAAGGTCCAAGGTGTGGTTATGAATGTGAGTAGGTTCCTCGACATTCTGAGTAAAACCAACACCATCTAGTACGGCGCTGAAAGCTTTGTTTAAGCTGTCAGTGCTGTCGTCCACATGTATATTGAAGTCTCCAGCTATAACTATGTTTTCCCATTCCAAAACTAGGTTTGAAATGAAGTCAGAGAATTCTGTTAGGAACTCGCTGTAAGGACCAGGAGGTCGGTATAAAACTATAAATAGTACTGCTTTTTGTTTTCTCCACCCAGGACAGGTGATTGAAAGTGTTAAGTTTTCAAACGAGTGAAAAGCGTTGTTGGTTTTGGGACTAAGAACCAAGTTGGTGTGTGATATAATCGCAACACCACCGCCGCGACCTGTAGCTCTGGCTTTCTGGTAGTTAACATGCGTCGGAGGAGTGCACTCATTCAATCTAACGTAGTCGTCCTGTTGGAGCCAAGTCTCAGAGAGCGCAAACAGATCCAAGCCCTTGTCTATAATAAGTTCGTTTATGAGAAGCGATTTAGACGAGATTGATCTGACGTTCATTAAACCACATTTAACAACCCTACCGCTAGAACTATTTCTGTCTGTCTGAACTTTTATTAAGTTACTGTGTCTGACACCTAGGTCAGATTTCCTCGCATATAGTGCTTTAGACTTCAAGCGGGGAACACACACAGTTTCAATCTGACTAGGTTCTGAGGCTAGTAACTGAGCACACACAGGCACACACACACATGCACACACAGTTTCAATCTGACTAGCTTCTGAGGCTAGTAACTGAACAGATGGGGGCTCAGAGGTTGTGGCAGAGCAGCTCTGCACCCGGGCCTCAGTTCTGCACCGTCATTTGAGCCGAGCAGAACAGTTTAGAGCCAGGGCCAAATTCTTAGCCAAAAGGGATGTACCCGCCAACGTTGGGTGGATATCATCCGAGCGGATGAGACCGGGCTTTCCCCAAAAGGCACTCCAATTGTCAACATGAACAACACCACTTCGAGGGCACCAGCCAGACAGCCAGCGGTTGAAAGCCGAGTGTCTGCTGAATGCTTCTGCACTGCTAGTGCTAGGTAGGGGCCCAGAGAAGATGACAGTGTCGGCCATTGTGCTAGCCAGCTTGCACACCGCGGCGACTTGCAGCTTCAACACCTCGGACTGTTTCCGCCGAACGTCATTACCACCCGCGTGAATAACAATTCGACGGAAACGCTGCTTGTGGGTCATCATGAGCCTCAGATTCCCTTCAATATCACCAAGCCTGGCCCCAGGGAAGCACCGAACAGTGGCTCCTGGGATCTTAACACCTCTAACAATAGAGGAGCCAATTACCAGCGCATCAGCGACTCCATCGGCTCTCTCAGCAGCTCTCTCAGCGGCTCTCTCAGTGGGGCCTTCTTCCCCGCCCGGCCGCGCGGGGGCGCAGCCGGACAGAGCGTCCCAGCGATTGTAAATGCTAACAGGAGGAGGCCCAATGGGGAAACTACCAACAACACGTCGCCCTTTCCGGACAGTCACAAAGCCATCACTATCCTGGTCTTGTCCCAGCTGCGGAGGACGGGCTGGGAGGCTAGGCTCGCTAGTTCTCCTCTGCCTTTCCCTAAAGCTGCGCTCCGCTGTCCCTGAGGATACGGCCTGGCTGTAGCTAATGCTAGCGCTAGCTCGAGACTCCAGTGCTCGGAGACGCAGCTCTAACTCACTGACCCTGGATTCCAGAGCTACGACTACACTACACTTCACACATCTATCACTACCCTCAGAGAAGGATCCAGGGTTTAGACTCGCCATATGGCAACTCGAGCAGTAAAGGATTGAGGGAGAGACAGCAGCCGCCATAGTAGCGAGTTAGCGGCTAGGCTAGGCTAAGCTAGGCTAGGCTAAGCTAGTACGGATCCGGGCCCGCACAACAGACTCCGAGACCAGACAAACAACCGCTACCTAAACCTCAGCTGCAGTACAGCTGACTCGGAGTGCTTACACAGTTAGCTTGGTGTACAATACGTGGATTTGTAATGTGTTTGTTAGTGCAAACAGAGAGCAGAGTGATAGCAGTCAAGAAACACGCTCACCGGATACAGGAAGTCACGTAGTAAATCTTAGTAATAATAAAAAATAATGAGAGAAGATAAACTTTATTGATCTGACAATGGAGAAATACACGTTTGGCATAAATAGAATCAGGATGTGCAAAAAGACAGGAAGTGGGCAAAGATCTTAAACTGTTAAAATATAATCTCTTTTGTGCAAGATATATTATGTACAATAAAATTAATCACAACTATAGCTTTGCGAGCTTTTCAGTCCTATGACTTATAATGCAGCGATTTTTTAGATTCTCAAAGACAATTCACACGGCATTATCCTTTCACTCCATAAACGGTGGCGATAAACTACTACGGTAGCCACAGCCGCCCCACTTTACGGCCACAGCCTCCTCCACGTGGCACCTGTTCTCAGAGGTCTACTAACCAGGCCCTGCCCTGCTTAGCTCCGGAGGTCTAGGGGTAGGAGCTTATAAGATTTTTTTTTCTTCATCCTACTCCTGTTCTTCTTTTCATGGAATGTATTATTGTTGTGTTTGTTGATTTGTTCCAATTGTATAGTATGTTGCATTACCATGAAAAAAGAATAAATAAAATGAAATGAAAAAAAAAAGGTCTGACAGGATTTGGCTTTCAAATGCAGGAGATGCCACAAATGCAAGTGGTTTATTGTAAATTCTAAAACGTATTTTGTTGATTCAAATTTTCTAGCCGTGGATGGCGTTCTAATCGTGAAAAACATCATAAAGGAGGAAACACATAGACAGTCTTGGTCACAGTCACTTGAATGCGCAGAAAGAGCTCCCCCCTCCCCAGTTGTTAGATATTAGATAGATAGATAGATATATACAGTACATACTTTATTGATCCGAAACGGAAATGGTGCATTGGTCCCTTGCTCGCAATCATACAAACATACAAACATAGGATAGAGTCGAAACATACAAAACAGTTAAAAAAGGCAATAAAATACATTAAAATCATTAAAAGAGAAGTTAAGGCACTGCAAGACAATTCTCTCTGTGTTATTAGCTTGATTAGCCGCGGTTATTAATGGCATTAGCTACCGATATTGTCAGCGCAACACAACATTTTATTACTGAATTATCGACTAAAATCTGGCACATTTTATTGCTTTCGTCAAAGAGGTTTGCACAGAGAAATGATGGACCGAGGTAGGCTAATAATCTGTCTCTATAACGTTCATTTAGTTGATTGATCTCGACCATTAAAGGCTGGAAAGATACATTATACACACATTAGACAAGGCAAGGCAAGTTTAATTGTATAGTACATTTCATATGATAATCACATTAAATAGAGTTGTACATTAGTGTGTAGTATAGTGTGTTGGAATAGTATGTACTGTACAGTTTTATTGAATGTTATGATCAGTGTGGGCGGGTCCAGGCTCAAAAGTGGACAAAATGACGTGCGCTGACATGCTGCAATACCACCCTGGGCCTGTGGGGGTGGACCCGGAATAAGAATTAGCCAATGCTAACATATAGCATCTTCTTACCTCTCGAAAAAGTCTTTACAGGATGGTCCAAAAGTTGTCTCTTGGCCCAAAGCTCCGTTCCACATGTGTGTCAATTCTGAGTGTTCTGGACCGGTCTAGTTTAGTCGCTGTGAATTTTTTGAAGTCACTCGTTTAAAACGGAGCTCGTGCAGCTGACGCATGCGCAGATGCTTTTTTTCACATTTTCCACCCCCCGCGGCCATTTTGAATCACTCCACGAAAGCCCAATTTTTGGCCCATTAGTTAGAACAGCGGAGTTAGGCGTGGCTACCTCCGTTAATATATACAGTCTATGGTTATGATACTATCTTATACTAAAGAAAGTGATTGTCTTAGCTACTTTTGATCATGAACATGGGCCATAATCAGATGTAATCAAACAGGAAGTCCAAAAGCTATTTCCTCATGTTTGTTTATTTGAACCCGAACACTATTCTTTACTCTATTTGTGTCAGCCCAGTGATGGAAAAATCTTAAAGAGACTGAATGCCGTCTTCCCCGCTGCAGAGGAAGCTTCTTGATCAAGTGAAACAAACACACTAATCTGTTATCTGCAGGCCAAATATGATTACTCGTCCATGTTTGTAAAATATCCTACTCAAGTCCTCCCACCTCTGCGCAATCAGCGTTGACCATCGTTTTTCTCTAAATAGTTTGTTTTGCCCACTGTAGCGGCACTTCCTGTTAGCTGATAGCGTCGGTCTTCAGCTCCGTATTTACCGCGGCGGATTCTGGATGTTGTGCCTTTAATGAACCTTTCTGTGGTTTACTCTTCGTTAGTTTTTCATGTTAGGATAATACTTGTTGTAAGAAAGTGTGTTAGACTTGGTGCAGATTGTAAAGAAAAATATATATGTCGAAAGTTACAGTTTGTCCAGATTTATTTCAGATATTTGAACACTAATTTACTGAAAATCTTATCCTTATTTATTAATCTTAGTCATGTTATTTATTATATATTTAATTATTTTTGGGTTTTAGCCTTGTTTATATCCGTATTATCCTTATTTATGTTATTTATCCTTATTTATGTTATTTATCCTTATTTATTTTGTTACTTTTATCCTTCTCTGTTTCCATATTTATTATTCTTATGTATGTACAGTATTTTTTTTCATTTTTGGGTTTTAACCTTTTTAATTTCCCAATTTATTATCCTTATTTTTTTTCTCCTTTTCTCCTTTTCATGTATATCCCTCTTTGTTATTCCAACTATTTGCCTATTCTAAATATATTTCCTGATTCAACCATTTTTTTATTCAATCATTTAGATAATACATTAAAAGTATATTGTCCAGTGAACCATTGGGTGATGTCATAATTTTTCACGCAGAAAGTCCATATTTTGAATCTTTAAAAAAAATGATAATACATTTAAAAAACAGAATAGAAAATGTAAAAGGCAACATCTGAAATATAATTACTACTTTTGAGTGGCCGTGATCCCGGCCGTCAAATACATAGGTCTGTGGTCAAACACATAGGTCTGTGGTCAAACCCATAGGTCTGTGGTCAAACCCATAGGTCTGTGGCAGAGGTGTGGACTCGAGTCATGTGACTTGGACTCGAGTCAGACTCGAGTCATGATTTTGATGACTTTAGACTCGACTTGACCAAATGTAAAAAGACTTGCAACTCGACTTGGACTTTAACATCAATGACTCTGACTTTCACTTGGACTTGCGCCAATTGACTTGCAAAGACTTGCGTAACCCGGGCCATTTTTACCTTTCTCCGCATCTCTCTTTCTATCTATGCCGTCTCTGAAGAAACAAAGCCTCGCGGTAGTTGTAGCGCTCGCGAGAGAGTTCGAACGTGAGTTCCCCGCAGTTTGCGCAGCAACACTTCCCTAAACAAGCGCACTGCATTCACCGGTGGGTGTGTTGTCTAGGGGAGCTGGAAATGAGCGAGCTGCAGGTATTTATCGCGACCTAACGTCATATTTTGTTCTACAAACCGTAATTGATATGCTTTCACTACAGGCGCCTCATACAATTGAATCGACGCAGTTGTCACACTGTGTGCCGTGTTTTAAAGAGGAACTGGTGAGTCAAACTAGCGCTAGCCTGCGCTGCTCTGTTAGCTATTTCTTATATTTTTCTGTGTGGGCGCCGAGGCCTATTATTATGAGTATGTTTTTGCTGTGCTCCTCCTGCTAAAGTTTGCATACATTAGATAGTTGTTTTGATTATGTGCACTAAGCTAGATTAATATTTGCACTATTGTTTATGGTGCATTGATATGAGAATCAGTGCTTTGACTGATTGAATTAATTTATATGAGACATTTTATTATGTAATGATATATTGGTAATTATGAGATATTACTAATGCTGGTCCAGTTCATACAGGCCAGGGTCCTTCCCCTCCATTGGTCCCTTCAGTCCTTTGGAACAATAACCACTACGGACATTAAACTGATTATATAGATACAGGTCCTAGCCCAATACTCATATTCATATATGCTGCACTGCTGCACTTGCTACTTCCCATTAAAAACCCCAAAGATAAAAAGTATGTTGACACGGACTGCTCTGATTTTATGTGTGGTCTGTGCATGTGTAACTGAGCCTGCATCTGGCACAACATCCAATTAGATCACGTAGATAGTTTTGATTTACCAGCAGCCAACGACATGGAACAAACTGTTAGTCCATGGGTCAGAGACCAACGAGAATGCACCAGCAAAATGATTCCTAACATTATTTTGTTTGCCTACAAAAGTACGTGGAGACCAACAAGAAACAAATCGCGGTCAAAAAGACTCGAGAGGACTCGAAAGTCAAACCGTAGGACTTGGGACTGACTTGAGATTTGTTGGCCTTTGACTTGGACTCGACCTGGGACTTGCCTGTCTTGACTCGTGACTTGACTCGGGACTTGAGGGCAATGAATTGAGACTGACTTGTGACTTGCTAAACAATGACTTTGTCCCACCTCTGGTCTGTGGTCAAACACACAGGTCTGTGGTCAACATAGGTCTGTGGTCAAACACACAGGTCTGTGGTCAACATAGGTCTGTGGTCAAACACATAGGTCTGTGGTCAAACACACAGGTCTGTGGTCAAACACATAGGTCTGTGGTCAAACACATGGGTCTGTGGTCAAACACATAGGTCTGTGGTCAAACCAAGCCCCGGCGATCCAAGATGGCAGCCTATTCAAATTAATGGTTGTGCTCAGTGGCGCTTTGTGACGGCATGGGGGCTGAAAGATTAGCGGAAGTCGTCTGGAACTCGCAAAGATCTATGGGAAACTCGCCTGTATTTGGGCATCGTCTGGTCCTCCCGGTTCTGTGCAGTGGATGATCTCCCATAATGCGTTGCGGCAAACACGCGTGTGTGGGTCTCACACCGGGTCTCACGCACGTGCACAGAGGGGCTCGGCTGCGCTCTGACCAATCAGAGCAGTTCATCAGAGCGGGAGTTAGAGCGAGAGACAGACGAGCAGAGTTTGTGGCACTAAAGTGTGGATTTAAACAAAACCGAAGGATTTAAGAAGAAAAAAAAGGGACACTAAAATCCCCACAAAATCCGACCTTTATTAAAGCTGTTTTAATATGCATTGAGTCCTATGTGGAAAATTTCTGGGTGAATTTAGTCTGGTTTAGTCTGCAGTACCGCGAGAATCCCCCGAGCACATGAGTTATTCAGCTACAAGCTAGTAACACCCTATCCAGTTATTATAATAGATCCATGTGTCAAACCCATATGTCTGTGGTCAAACACACAGGTCTGTGGTCAAACACACAGGTCTGTGGTCAAACACATAGGTCTGTGGTCAAACACACAGGTCTGTGGTCAAACACACAGGTCTGTGGTCAAACACATAGGTCTGTGGTCAAACCCATAGGTCTGTGGTCTTCTTCTGGTCTGTGGTCTTCTTCTGGTCTGTGGTTATTTCTGGTGTGTTTGATGTGGCTTCTCTACAGTGAGCTCAGACTCGTATCAAATGTGAGAAGTCTAAGTTTACTCCGCCGTATATCAGGGCGTGGTTGTGCTTCGACGGCAAAAAGACGCCGGGAATTTGCAGATGGAAAAGGGATCTTGAAATAGAATGATTTATTTCCGGAGCAATTATAATTATGTGTACATGTATATACTAGTTTTAACAATTTTATCGCTAATATTTTGTATCATGTGCCTATTTTTTATAGTTCAAATAAATAATGTTTAAGGATCTTCATGTGAGGTTTTTTGTGTAAACTGTTTTTTTTAATTTGGTTATTGATTTTTTGAGGGAGGGCTCATAAGAGTTCCAGGTGATTTTTTTTTCTAACACAACAAAACTTTACTCCCAGACACTTCACAGTCGCCACACTAAAGTCTTTCAAGTATTTGTTCCACAGTGGGGAAATTGTCAGTGTTGCATCACCGGTTATAGAACAGTAGGACTGAGGAGAACACAACACAAGATAAATCAATAATAACTATATACTGGAATACAATACAATTTTACGTTAACATAATAAACAAGCAAGCTTAAAATCTCTAGCTTTAGCATAATGAAGAAGCAAGAAATAGGTATAAAATCTTTGACTTTAGCATAATGCTCTATTGTTATTGTATCGTTCTTTTATTATGTCATATTTAAATTATTGTGTGGAAGTTTGGGGAAACTGCTGTAAATCTCACTTGAAGCTTTTAATCACTATTTGTATTGTATCAAATGTCCATTATAGACATCATTCAAACCCACTGTTCATACATTTAGGAGAACTGAAACTGCAAGATGTGATTACATTTAAAACTGCTCAAATAGTGTTCCGGGAATCTGAAAACTCTGCCATCGAAGCTACAGAACCTTTTCCATGATCGAGATGCTCCTCATGAGTATAGACTTAGAGGCAATAAAAAAGTGAATGTGCCTGAATGTAGGACTACTTTAACATCAATGTGTGTCTCAGTGCGTCGAGCCGCTGTTTGGAACGATTTATCAGATTAATTAAAGACCGGCTCAAACCTGATCGCATTTAAAAGAATGTTTAAAAAATATATATTGAACAAATATATGGAAGAGTGATGCCTTGGGCACAGAGCAAGTAGTGAGAGAGAGGTGTAGGGTCGGAGAGTGTTTGGACCTGTGTGTTGTCACAGTGTGTGTGTGTGTGTGTTTAGTGTTGTCTGTCATATTATACCATCCGTGGTAGTATTGTATTACTGTTTGTAAAGTACCGTTGTATGTTTGAGAATTCTACTGCATGATATTGTTAAAACACTTTGTCTGATGGGGTTGGAACCAAATAAGCACTTGCTTCATCCAACTCCTTTTCGAACCAGGTACGGGTTATTTGTCTGTTATATTGATATATGTAAAAATATGTATTGTGCAGGTTCGAAATAAAAAATAATAATAATAATGAAGAAGCAAGAAATAGGTATAAAATCTTTGACTTTAGCATAATAAAGAAGTAAGTATAAAATCTGTAACTTAGCATAATATAGAAGCAAATGTAAAATACAGTATATTCAACTGCAAGAAACATGTAGTTGTATGTTTACATCTGTACATGTTAGTTTGCGTGTGGACACATGTGGTTCTCACAGACTATAAATAAAACTGTAATACCGTGTTTACAATCACTGGCATTATACAGAATGACCCTTCTCACAAGATCAATTATATTTATTCAACAACTGACATTATTTTCTCATCATTCATTAGCTTTTGCCACAGATTCTTCCCTAAAATCCAGTGCGCTTCCTTGTTTGGTCTGACCTGCTTCCTCCTCCGTCGAGGCAGAGCATAAACTCGGGAAGAAAAAGGATTGTTCATTGTTTGGGACTTGACTTTGTGCTCTGGGGTCTTATGT
This sequence comes from Knipowitschia caucasica, assembly GCA_964034765.1. Classification (NCBI taxonomy): domain Eukaryota; kingdom Metazoa; phylum Chordata; class Actinopteri; order Gobiiformes; family Gobiidae; genus Knipowitschia; species Knipowitschia caucasica. The sequence continues at coordinate 30,704,278 of OZ035841.1, forward strand.
AACAGCGAGGGCTCGTGAGGGCCCCCACTGAGCCGCGCTGTTTGAAGGATAGGGCTTTGGATGGGCCTCTCCCACATACACACACGCACGCACACGCATGCACGCACGCACGCACGCACACACACACACACACACACACACACACACACACACACGCGCACACGCACACACACACACATGCACACACTAACACACACAGTGAAAGAGTGTTATGAGATTAAAATGAGGTCGCAGTGTCATTTGCAGAACTGCTTTGTTTCTAAATATAACTGTAAAAAAGCAGTTAAAAGGAATTCATTATGTGTTGTGGTAAAATTTGTAAAATAATAGAGAATTGGAATTGCTAAGGATCTCTTAGAAAATAAAATTAAAACAATGCAACTGGGACCTAAATTTTGAAACAAAATTGACAGTGTTTATTTGTTTTGTTGAACACATAGTTTGTTTAATGTCCACTAATAGAATAGTTATGAAACTTAAAGTGGAAATTCAGAGCGGAAGAACTGAGAACCCAGCAGGAGAACTGAGCGTTCCCAAACAGGAGCGCTCAGTTCTCCTGCTGTTGCTCACGGCAACAGCAATCAGTCAATCACACTCAGCTGCGCAGCGCCTCACACAAATCCTCACCTGCAGCAATCAGGTACTGCCCGCATCAGCTTCATATCGCGCAGAAGCTCCATCCAAGCAGCAGCTTCATTCACGCCGCAACCCTCCTCCTCCCCATCTCCGCCTTGTTCTAGGCCAGCTCCTTCATCCTTCTCTCAGCTACCTCCACTAGGGTCTAGGCCCAGGGGGGTTTCACCACATTCTGTTCAGCGCAATAAATGTAATCTTGAAAATATTGTCTTTAGTGTCATATGTGTAAATCATGTAGTGTCAGAGTATCTGCAAATCAACATACAATTCTAATACTATGATTTGCCTGTTCGAGTCTCTCCAGATTGAATTACATGAACGCAAATATTGAATGTAGTATCTATCTTAAATGCTGCCTGTTTCTGAATCGATCTCTGACCAACAGATGAAAACTGTAATGTCGTGATTAGAAATACTCATCAACACTGCCCCTACGAAAAAATTAACAATAATTACATAAATTTTTAACCCTTTAGGCGGCAAAGAAGCAGATCCTGAATCCACTTCTACACAGGGTTTTCCACTAACATCTCTCGAAAATGTTCTTTCATTTACTCTTGTTATTGGTTTGAGTCGTCCTCTATCTCACTTTCAGTTCTCCACTTAAGACAATACTTCTTTTGGATTGATTGAGTTGATGAATAATTGTTTCCCGTTGTGAATGTGTGTTTTCAGGTTACACTGGTCCCATGAAAGACCTCCCTCCAGAGAAGTTCAACAGCACTGCGGTCCCCAAGTCCTACCACTCTCCGTGGCACCAGGCCATCGTCAGTGACCCAGCGCTGGCCGACACACTCAACATCCACATGCCTGACCCCGAACTGCAGCCCGATAGACCCGTGTACAAGTGCTTCAACAGGTAAACACTGCACTTTCACATTTTCATTCTAGAAAGAAGAGCCACAAACAAAGTCCAACAAGTCTCACCGCCATTTTGACTCCAGTGGTGCTTCATTATACATTTAAGTACTGTATATATTATATTTAAATCTCAATATCAAATAAGTTATTGCATTTCCCGTGTTGAACTGATTCTCTGTTGTTGTTAACTTTGTAAGGTCTTTCGAGACGACTGCTGTTGTGATTTGGAACTATACAATAATAAATAAATTCAAGTGGCCGTGTTCCAGTTGCGTCAGAATAGTCAAGAAATTGAAACTTTTCTGCTTTTTCAGATACTTCTCCACCACCAGACCAAAGGTGGCGTTTTTGTTTGTTTGTAAGTGAGCGACAATAATAAATATCCAGAATTAATGATAAGAAAAATGTACGGTTTTGATAAGTGAGATGGCTGTGTAGAGGGGAGCTTCAGGCGCTCATGAAGCAATGCTTTGGGGCCGAAAGGGTTAATACTTTAAACATCTGTCCAAATTGCTCAAATTAATTCTGACGGCACAGATTAGCCCAGGCCAACAGTTGCAAAAATGCACACAAAAATAATAATTGGAGCTTGTAAAAGTAGACATAAAAAGGACATAAAAGGTACTTATTAACACTGTAGAGGACGAGAGCTACACATTTCCAAAGGGCCTTACACCATGCCTGTCAAACTTGTTCCAGAAAGGTTCAGTGTGGCTGGAAATTTTCATTCCAACCAAGCAGGAGCAGACCAAACCCAGTCTTAACCTGAAGACTCGATGACATGGGAGACTTGAGGACCGCTGTGAGACTGCTCCTGTTGCGAGATACAATAGGTTCAAGTCAATTCAATCCAGTTCAATTCAGTTTTTTTTGTGTATAGCCCAAAATGACAACAGTAGTTATCTCGAAGGACTTTACAAAACCGTCGGTTCGCCAACACAGTTCAGAGAATCAAATAGTTCAAACACAAGAAATGAAATGATAAAAAACACATAGAGCCATAGGTCCATCATCATCTAATTTTGTGTTTTTAGACTTAAGCTTGTATTTCTAAAGTCTTACCAAAGTCCTTTTTTAAATACATATAATTATCTTTATTTGCATTATTTCAAGGTCTGACAACTCATGGAAGATGGCAATGACAGTTCAAAACAAGAAAAAAGAAAATGAAAAAAAGGATGCCCGAGCTACAGCCAAAAAATAATAATACAAAAGTACAAAAATGTTCTCTGCAATCGAAAAAAATAAAATAAATACAGCCATCAGTCAATGAAAAAGTCATGACAAAAGTAGATGGACAAACCAGAGTATCCAACAGACCAGACACAGACAGACCAGACACAGACGGACCAGACACAGACGGACCAGACACAGACGGACCAGACACAGACGGACCAGACACAGACAGACCAGACACAGACGGACCAGACACAGACGGACCAGACACAGACGGACCAGACACAGACAGACCAGACACAGACAGACCAGACACAGACGGACCAGACACAGACGGACCAGACACAGACGGACCAGACACAGACGGACCAGACACAGACGGACCAGACACAGACAGACCAGACACAGACAGACCAGACACAGACAGACCAGACACAGACGGACCAGACACAGACGGACCAGACACAGACAGACCAGACACAGACAGACCAGACACAGACGGACCAGACACAGACGGACCAGACACAGACGGACCAGACACAGACGGACCAGACACAGACAGACCAGACACAGACGGACAAGACAGAGACAGACAAGACACAGACAGACCAGACACAGACAGACCAGACACAGACAGACCAGACACAGACAGACCAGACACAGACAGACCAGACACAGACGGACAAGACACAGACGGACAAGACACAGACGGACCAGACACAGACGGACCAGACACAGACGGACCAGACACAGACGGACCAGACACAGACGGACCAGACACAGACGGACCAGACACAGACGGACCAGACACAGACGGACCAGGCACAGACGGACCAGACACAGACGGACCAGACACAGACAGACCAGACACAGACAGACCAGACACAGACAGACAAGACACAGACAGACCAGACACAGACAGACCAGACACAGACAGACAAGACACAGATGGACAAGACACAGACAGACCAGACACAGACGGACAAGACACAGACGGACCAGACACAGACGGACCAGACACAGACGGACCAGACACAGACGGACCAGACACAGACGGACCAGACACAGACGGACCAGACACAGACGGACCAGACACAGACGGACCAGACACAGACGGACCAGACACAGACAGACAAGACACAGACAGACAAGACACAGACGGACCAGACACAGACAGACAAGACACAGACAGACCAGACACAGACAGACCAAACACAGACGGACCAGACACAGACGGACCAGACACAGACAGACCAGACACAGACAGACAAGACACAGACAGACCAGACACAGACAGACCAGACACAGACGGACCAGACACAGACAGACCAGACACAGACAGACAAGACACAGACGGACAAGACACAGACAGACCAGACACAGACGGACAAGACACAGACGGACCAGACACAGACGGACCAGACACAGACGGACCAGACACAGACGGACCAGACACAGACGGACCAGACACAGACGGACCAGACACAGACGGACCAGACACAGACGGACCAGACACAGACGGACCAGACACAGACGGACCAGACACAGACGGACCAGACACAGACGGACCAGACACAGACGGACCAGACACAGACGGACCAGACACAGACAGACCAGACACAGACAGACCAGACACAGACGGACCAGACACAGACGGACCAGACACAGACGGACCAGACACAGACAGACCAGACACAGACAGACAGACACAGACACCAGACGGACCAGACACAGACGGACCAGACACAGACGGACCAGACACAGACGGACCAGACACACGACGGACCAGACACAGACGGACCAGACACAGACGGACCAGACACAGACGGACCAGACACAGACAGACCAGACACAGACAGACCAGACACAGACAGACAAGACAGAGACAGACAAGACACAGACAGACCAGACACAGACAGACCAGACACAGACAGACAAGACAGAGACAGACCAGACACAGACAGACAAGACAGAGACAGACAAGACACAGACAGACCAGACACAGACGGACAAGACAGAGACAGACAAGACACAGACAGACCAGACACAGACAGACCAGACACAGACAGACCAGACACAGACAGACCAGACACAGACAGACAAGACACAGACGGACAAGACACAGACAGACCAGACACAGACGGACCAGACACAGACGGACCAGACACAGACAGACCAGACACAGACAGACCAGACACAGACAGACAAGACAGAGACAGACAAGACACAGACAGACCAGACACAGACGGACCAGACACAGACGGACCAGACACAGACAGACCAGACACAGACAGACCAGACACAGACAGACAAGACAGAGACAGACAAGACACAGACAGACCAGACACAGACGGACAAGACAGAGACAGACCAGACACAGACGGACCAGACACAGACGGACCAGACACAGACAGACCAGACACAGACAGACCAGACACAGACAGACAAGACAGAGACAGACAAGACACAGACAGACCAGACACAGACGGACCAGACACAGACGGACCAGACACAGACAGACCAGACACAGACAGACCAGACACAGACAGACAAGACAGAGACAGACAAGACACAGACAGACCAGACACAGACGGACAAGACAGAGACAGACAAGACACAGACAGACCAGACACAGACAGACCAGACACAGACAGACCAGACACAGACAGACCAGACACAGACAGACCAGACACAGACAGACAAGACACAGACGGACAAGACACAGACAGACCAGACACAGACGGACCAGACACAGACGGACCAGACACAGACAGACCAGACACAGACAGACCAGACACAGACGGACCAGACACAGACGGACCAGACACAGACGGACCAGACACAGACAGACCAGACACAGACGGACCAGACACAGACAGACCAGACACAGACGGACCAGACACAGACAGACCAGACACAGACAGACCAGACACAGACAGACAAGACACAGACAGACCAGACACAGACAGACCAGACACAGACAGACAAGACACAGACGGACAAGACACAGACAGACCAGACACAGACGGACAAGACACAGACGGACCAGACACAGACGGACCAGACACAGACGGACCAGACACAGACGGACCAGACACAGACGGACCAGACACAGACGGACCAGACACAGACGGACCAGACACAGACGGACCAGACACAGACGGACCAGACACAGACGGACCAGACACAGACGGACCAGACACAGACAGACAAGACACAGACAGACAAGACACAGACGGACCAGACACAGACAGACAAGACACAGACAGACCAGACACAGACAGACCAGACACAGACGGACCAGACACAGACGGACCAGACACAGACAGACCAGACACAGACAGACAAGACACAGACAGACCAGACACAGACAGACCAGACACAGACAGACAAGACAGAGACAGACCAGACACAGACAGACCAGACACAGACAGACCAGACACAGACAGACCAGACACAGACAGACCAGACACAGACGGACAAGACACAGACGGACCAGACACAGACGGACCAGACACAGACGGACCAGACACAGACGGACCAGACACAGACGGACCAGACACAGACGGACCAGACACAGACGGACCAGACACAGACGGACCAGACACAGACGGACCAGACACAGACGGACCAGACACAGACGGACCAGACACAGACGGACCAGACACAGACAGACAAGACACAGACAGACAAGACACAGACGGACCAGACACAGACAGACAAGACACAGACAGACCAGACACAGACAGACCAGACACAGACAGACCAGACACAGACGGACCAGACACAGACAGACCAGACACAGACAGACAAGACACAGACAGACCAGACACAGACGGACCAGACACAGACAGACAAGACACAGACAGACAAGACACAGACGGACCAGACACAGACAGACAAGACACAGACAGACCAGACACAGACAGACCAGACACAGACGGACCAGACACAGACGGACCAGACACAGACAGACAAGACACAGACAGACAAGACACAGACGGACCAGACACAGACAGACCAGACACAGACAGACCAGACACAGACAGACAAGACACAGACGGACAAGACGACATTCACTCCCATTCTCATTCAATCCTGGTGCTCCACTCCTCAAATAGGTCTAACAATGTTTGAAATTACTTTTATTTATTTATGTCTTTTTTTTTTACGGCATTGTTGGGTTGATTATAGAGCTTCATAGATTGTTCCCCATACATAGTTAAATTGTACTTGGTATTCTTTTCCGCTGACAGGGTTCTTTCAAGGCTTAAATATTATTTTAATAAGGACTTCCATTTATCTAATCCTGGAACGTCTCTGCTTTTCCAGTTCTGCAGAATTACTTTTTTGTAAACCAGTGCGAAAACAATGATTTGCCATCCCATTGGATATCTAACTTTGTCCATGTTCTGAAGTAGACAAACTTTGGGCGTAAGGACAAATTTCTGCTTACATACATTTGAAAGCCATGTTTCAATGGCTGTCCAGGATCTTCGTATATTCTCACAATACCAAAAAGCATGGATGAGCGAGTCCCTCTGATCGCATCTCAAACATGTGGGAGCAGAGGAGTCCTAAGTCACACCTACCAAACCATATGCTATACTAAAGAAGACTGTTTTTTTTTTTTTTTTATGACTGAGATATTTATTGTGTTTTATCATGGGGGGGGGGGGGGGGGGGGGGAGGGGAGGGGATCGGGGAAAAAAAAAATATATATATATAAATAAAAATAAAAATACAATAATAATAATAATAAAAATTAAAAAATAAAAAAAATAAAAAAAATTATAATAATGATAAATAATAAGATAACAAAGAGCAAAGGAAAAATAAAATAAAAATAAAATAAACTAAGATAAAAAGTAAAAAATAAACATATGTAAACCTATATACATACATACAGGTGACAATGAGAATACATACATATCACACTCAAAGATTTAGACATATATTCACAAAAAAAAAAAAAAAGAAGACTGTTTTAAGCCTTGCCTTGAATGTCATCTTGCTCAACGTGACCTTGCTCTTGTTTCCTCCAGGGTGGCGACTCCATTTGGCGGCTTCAGCAGGACGTCCAGCCCAGTGCCTCCCCTCCGCTCGCTGGGAGGGGAGGACGCAGCTCTCCTGGACTTCCCCGAGCTCCAGGCCCAGAGCTCGGCCGCAGCCCCCGCTCTGGACAGACCCTCCTTCAACAGAGCCGCGTCCGGATGGGTGACGTCCCACCGTGGCCCCGCCCCCATCATCACCATATCCCATCAGCCAGAGTTTGTCCCGGAGTCTGATGATCTATGAACTTCTGGTGTGGTTATGGCTGTGCGAAGTCGATGGGGATCAGTGTTGGCCTAGATCACAGCATCTCTGAATCATGGTGGAAGCTAAGCGTAAACAAAATAATAATAATAACAATGCATTTTATCTATATTTTACATTTAGGAAAAGGACAGATCACCTGCTTACTACTTTTATAACTACCATTTCTGCATCTCTTCTTTGTTTCAAGAGATGTTTCTCATTTTTAGCATTCAGTGGTATTGCATAATTTATAACAAAACAGCTGTTAGCATCATACATATTAGCATATCATGGGTTCATCCCTATGTTCCCAAAGCCATCATTTCTAAGATTTTATTTTATTACATTTGGGAAAATTCCTCAGTCCTCTATGTTCCCTCAATTTAATGCAAATCTATGATATATTTGGTAAAAAAGAGCCTAATTTTAAAGGATTTTTTTTTATATAAATGAGGGGGCTATTAGCATAACATTTGCTTATCAATTCAAGCCACTTTTTTCTTTATCCTAACCAACGTTCGCTTTGACCAGAATAGTACCTTACCCTTCGGAAAACCCAACACATATCCATAGAAACTAGTTCTTCTAACCCAACCCCTAGTATAACCATAACCTAAAGAGTGAGTGAAAAAATACTCAAAATGATACTTTGTCTAGAAAAAACATTTGCTAACACAGCCACACATAGCAAAGACATGTGAGTGTGGCGTAGGAACATTAACCGCTAGAACTCAATGTTTATGTTTTGGGATAAAATATTAAAAACAACATAAACATTTGTCTGTCGAGCTGCTGAGAGATTATGTCAAAACTCTAAAGTGTGGATTGATCTGCGTGTCATCATTACATCTTTGTCAAGTATTATTTTTCTTTTTTGGAATCTATTCGTTTGTTATCACACAACACCATGTCAGAAAGTTAGAGTTAATAAATACATGTGTTCAATGCAAATGAAAAGTGGCTAATAAAAACATGTCATGATCTCGTCACCAGTGAAAACACATTTGTCAGCTGTCATTTATTTTGGAATGGTTGGATCTAGATTACAGATTTTCTTTCAAACTTTTTAATTGAGGTCTTGAGGTTCATTAAAAGACACATCGAGTATAGAGGGCCTCAGAGCAGCGGTGAATGTTGGCATTTGTTCAGTATCAGTATAAATTCTGAGGTTTTCAAGACTGTCAAACCTGCAGGCTGTTTATAAATGATAAATATGGTAAAAAAATACAACACTTGAAAACAGCATTTCAAAAATAAACCTGAAAAATATGCGCGGGCAATCCTTTGGACACCCCTGATCTATAACAATCTGTCATAATTCTTTCACATGTTAACATAGACCAGTTGATTCTTGAATTATCTGAAATGTGGCAATAACAATTTAATTATCAATCATTTTTGCCTAATTTATCATAATCTTTTCTACAATTTCTTTCTCTATGTTGTGGTTGTCAGTTGAAAAGACACATACTGTAGTTTTGCAGCCCCTCCATCGATCCATCCATTTTCTTCCCCTTAATCCATTTCTGGGTCGGGGGGATGGCCGTCAGAACTTCACCCAGCCCTTGTCATTATAATATACAACCACAACTAATTCAAGAACAATGTGATTACGGTTATATGTTGATGGTGCTATGGGCAAATACAATGCACTATAAACCAGCCTGATTCCTATCCCCTCACGCTACACGACTAGAACACCTCTATTAGTCCCAGTGCGGGGAATTTTCAGTCCCAACAATGGTCCTCACTTTCCAGTTGTCCTCGTTTGTGCCGTGGCCACGCAGACCCATCACTCATGCGTGGTGTGAGATACATCGTAACACGGCTCAAGGTTACTGCTTCTGACAAATCAAATGTCCGTCAGCCACTTGAGTGTCTTGACGGATGGTCTTCTCACCTCTTCTGCGATACGCCCAGTCCAGAGCGCCGTGAGTGATGCAGGAGCTGCTTTATGGGAGACGGGTGAGCTTGTGTGTGACTGCTTAGGGTCATTAGCGCCGCACATAGGAATATAGATCAAACTCTATAACTGGGGTTTATTGCACTGATAGGAATGCAGAAGGACATGGAGTGGACTGGGTGCATTAGAATGAGCGGTGATGGAGGAGGAGAGTTGCTCTGGGGTATGTACTTACAGAGTTGCGTGGTCAGGGGTAGAAAAGTACTGCATATGCAACAGAAGAGTTTATCAACATGAGACAATTAGATGAGAAATATTACACACTGTTTGGACATTAAAATAATGTAAATACACGTAAACTTGGGAAAATAAAGAAAAGTTAAATTTATTTCTGTAATTCAACTTTAAATGTGAAACATTTAAACAATACAGGCAAAGTGAGAAATGTCCTTTGTGGGACTGAATTCTTGGTATTTGGTCCCGAGCAGAGAAACATATTCCCATTTTGGTTGCTAATTTTTATTCTACTTTGTGATTAAGAGTCATACTTAAACTATGATTGATTTGATTAAGCTTGGATGGGTAGAATAAAAAGGATTGATATATCTATCGTTGCCTGTAAATTTATTAGTTTCACATGGCAAGTTGAATTGCAGAAGTTCATGGACTTTTTACTGTTTGCACATTTCCGGTCTATTTGCACACACTGAGTGATCTTATTTCTCCATTTGGAGATCAATAAAGTTTCATCTTAACTTTTTTATCATAGAGATCACCTGTCATTACTTTCAATCAATTAAAGTGTATTTCTACAGCACAATTCATACACAAAATGAAACAAAGCGCTTGACAGAGACTAAACACAAAAACACACGTCAATTTTAGCATACAATAGAAAACAAATACAATAGAATAAAAGCTTGTTAAGAAGAGAATGAATAGAACAAACCAGTCATATGCAAGGCTGCGACCAGCACCAGAGTTGGACCAATTCAAATGTACCTGGGTTGACTTGGCACTCTACAGAACGCACTCTTAATGAACCATTCTGTCCCACCTCCGGTCCCTGTTTTTATGGAGGCGTGCCGAGACCCTCTGTTTAACGACACTATCAAGGTCTGCCATGAACTCCATCTGAACTTTCATTGTGGCCATTATCAAAACACACCAGCGGAAATATTATTGGGACAGACCAGAGCGTGTGGGTTGGGGGCAGCCAGACTATTTGATTATGACCATAACGACCACTGGTTTCCCCTCAGGCCGTTTGACTTGGCACAGAAGGGCACAGTACAGACCCGGTCCTGCCTGGTAATGGGGAGGAGCACATAAACAGTGTATAATGGCCTTTTTAAAATGAATTATTTGGATAATTTTCCAAAGGTCACCAAAAACAAACATATTTTGATGGGTTGAACCAAGAAAGATAAGGTTCACTGGTGTATCATTGTGAAGCAGAATTCACCAAGCGTTGGATTGTTCACCCACTAATAGGGAACGTGAGCTGGGTTTAGACCGTCGTGAGACAGGTTAGTTTTACCCTACTGATGATGTGTTGTTGCAATAGTAAACCTAAATGGTTTACTACGGAAAAAGAATTAGCCAGTGCTAACATATAGCATCTTCTTACCTCTCAAAAACACTCTTACAGGATGGTCCAAAAGTTGTCTCTTGGCCCAAAGCTCCGTTCCACATGTTTGTCAATGCTGAGGGGAGTGAATTATTTTGGACCGGTCTAGTTTAGTCGCTGTGAAGTTTTGAAGTCACTCTTTTAAATGAATGAAGCTCGTGCAGCTGACACATGCGTAGATGCGTTTTTTCACATTTTCCAGCCCCCGCGGCCATTTTGAATCACTCCATGAAAGCCCAATTTTTTGTCCATTAGTTAGAACGGTGGAGATTGACATGACTACGTCCGTTAATATATACAGTCTATGGTGAGGACTCAAGACAAGCAGTTGGTCTTATCTTTATGTTTTGGGTTGATGGGGGAAACTAAAGTGAAGAAATGTGACAGAAAGAAACGCCTAATCTCTACTCAGAATACTCTATTTTCTGTGTTGTCCAGTAACAAGACACAACTGTCAGGCTTACATTTCTAAACAGTCTCATGTGGTATAGTTCAGAGAAAGTACGTCTGTAGAAACTTGACCTTGTTTCTGCCAACAATCCCATGTCAGTCCTTCCAAAATGTCCTGGTCCTTCTAGGAACCCCAACAGATGCCACAGTAACCAACTGGTTCCTCTTGCCATGGAGAAGCAGCAGCTATAGTAGTAAGTAATGTTTATTTATATAGCGCATTTTACAGACCAAGGTCACCCAAAGCGCTTTACAAAGTTCAGAGTCAGATATTGTTCCAATCCTTCCACACACGGTGATGACAGAAGCGAGTCCAGAACACACTGGACCATCAGCTCCAACACCATCCATTCACTCTCTCATTTACATTCAGACCTATTGTACATGTTTTTAGTGGTAGCACCCGGAGGAAACCTGCGTAGACACAGGGAGAACATGCAAACTCCATTCAGAAAGGCCCTGTTCCGACCAAGATTCGAACCCAGGACCCTTGCTGAGAGGCGAGAGTTCCATCCACTCAGCCACCGTGCCTCTACACCGAGCTCACCCTATCTCTGTAAGAAGCACCTAGCCACTCTGTGAGTTCAGCTCATGACCATGAGGGTGAGAACATTGAGATTCTGCGTGCATGGACTGGTTCACAGATGGCCCCGCCTTCGACCGCCTTCGACCGCCTTCGACAGCCTTCGACCGCCTTCGACCGCCTTCGACAGCCTTCGACCGCCTTCGACAGCCTTCGACCGCCTTCGACCGCCTTCGACCGCCTTGGACCGCATTCGACCGCCTTCGACCGCCTTCGACCGCCTTCGACCGCCTTCGACCGCCTTCGACCGCCTTCGACCGCCTTCGACCGCCTTCGACCGCCTTCGACCGCCTTCGACCACCATCCGACCCCCATGAAATCCTCTGCAGCTGATGGGTCCACAGGGGGGCAGGCCCACCTCGTTGGTTCACCCTCATTTGCTCTCCAGACCCTCACATACAAGCCCCAACCTCAGACCTGGCTCCCACTGCAAAAAGTGACTTAAAAAAAATAATTAAACATTGCTTGAATTTGGCAAAATGTAGCATATTATGAGCACATTTTGACTGCGTTAAAACAAGAATTGCCTTTGGGACAAGAAAAATTATCATATTTTAAAAAGATACAAGAAATGTCTCCTTTGGAATGAGATAAACATGCAACTAAATGGTTTTGTCCCATTGGCAAATATTCACTGAAACACATTTCTGTAAAATGACAATGAAATTTCAACATTAAACAAATGTTATTTTGAAAAACAATTCAAATATGCAAATGTAAGTATAAATTGGTTAAAAAACATCCAGTGGCGTTTTATTACCACAATTATAATGTGATTACAATTTTTTTTGACAATACCATAAAATCACATGTGACTAATTTAACATCAACTTGCATCAATGCTGGGAAATGTTTGCTCCAAGTAACCATGAGTGTAAGAGATGTACATTCTGCTTTTGTTAAAATGATGATTTTGTGTTAAGCATGTTTTAGAATTAAAGATGAAGAACTATTTTCTTGTATAAACTGAAGACGTTAAAACATATTTGAAAAGTTGTGTTCATTAAAGGAAAACAAAATTAAACTGCGTAGTTTTTTTTTTCAATGAAACTAATTAGAAACAGAAACAGTCATATGGTGTAATAATACAAAGTTAACATTATAATACTGTTTTTGTTGTAGTGAATGAACAGGAACAGTTAAATCCTGAAATCACAAAGTCATAATGTGAGTCCGTGAAACAGTATTTAACCGTTAAAATTAGCAACGGTGATGCCATGTTGAGAAAACAGTAAATCCCATGAACCATATTTGCCAGCTTTTTACAGTTTTTCTACAAGGAAATTCTTTACAGTGTTGCTTTGAGACAGAAAACACTTGATTTAAGCAATTATTATCTCATAGTGTGTGACTTTTTGCAGAGCAGGGTGGGGCTTCTACCTCACAGTCCTTGATTGAAAGCCACAGACTCGCTGTAGTGTGTGCAGTGTGAGTTCTAATCTCTCAGCCGCTGTGCTGCAGTTAAAGCAGGAGGCAGTTGGAGTCAATTTGATGAATTGCATTGCCGACTGTAAATGAGATACTACAGCAGTTGGAAGCCTGCAGTTGGTGGCACTTTGTGGAAAAATGTGTGGCAACAATGAAGTGACCAGTTCCATGTCCTGCGTAACTGATGTTTTGTTTGTGCCCTGTGTTGGTCCCTCAGCATCTGGCCCTTACTGTCTTCACTCTCCCCCACCTCCCCTTTATGCCCTCCTCCTCCTCCTCCGCCTCCTCCTCCTCCTTTGTGCATTATCGTGTGGTCCCATTGGCCTCCATCTGCACACTCAGCCCGGAACAGCCTTCTGCTCGCTGCTGCTGACACAACGCTGCTTTAAATGGTGACCCTGCACTCGACCGCCCCGTCTCCCCCAAGGACTTCCACTTCCACAAAGTTGGACAGCTAATTCAAAATGTTCTCGAGGTCAAAGGGGGAAAGTAATTATTATACTACACACTTTATGATGATCACCTTTAAGTTCAATAGTCGCACTGGGTTCAACCTTGATAATATAGTCTGTTAGAAAGGCTGGAAAATAGTTTTTAAATGGAAAAGTTTGTATGACATGTTTGGTGCATTAGATTACAATGACAATAGAAAAGAAACAAGTGTGTGCTCTTCTGTATTTCTGCTGACCACATCAACAGGTTCTGCAGGCTTTGCTCTAACCACAGATAAAGGCAGCAATCAGAGGATTTTTATCTTCAAGCAAAAATGTCTGTGAATACTGCTGAATCTCCCCTGCAAAGATGAATCAGAAAGATCAGTGCTTTTGCTGTAGCACTGATCAGACGAGCAAAGAGGGGAGTAATGGGTGTGGAATATTTATTTATTTAATTCAGGATAGACCCCGCTGAGATGGATTGTCTCTTTTTCAATGAGTTCCAATGTTGTCCAGGATGCCAGACATGTTCAATACAATACAATACAAAGTTTAGCAATCAAAGTACAGTTAGAAAAACATACAAACCTATACACACATGTACATACATGCACAAACACACGCATACTTCCACTGTTTGTCTTGCCACTCATCTCCAACCCTCAGGATATCCACAATTTTACCCCCACGTCCCAGTCCAATAGCTGCAAACACATAAAAAGCTGCCATGTATATAAGTATACAGTATGACTATAAACATGAACGAATCAGAATGAATATCCTGCTGTGTCCTGGGCGGCTCGGAAACAGGTGGAATCTCTAAAAATACAAGTGAAAACCAGGAATTCAGAAGTTCACAGGGCAGAGAGCGACGCAGGGCGAGGGCGGAGGTGAAGGCACACTATGAGGCACACATTCCAACGTCTGACTGAGTGTAGAGTGACACTGCTGCACGCACAACTATGTCATGGAGAAGACATGAGCATTTTGACATGTCATCAAATATCCTTACATGTGTTTGATTACAAGTGTTTTATGGCTCAAAAATGTTTCTGCAGATGGTCCTCTCCACAGATCTGACCTCTAATGTAAGTAAGTAATTTTTATTTATATACCGCCTTGTGCATGTTTTTAGTGGTAGGGGAAACCGGAGCACCTGGAGGAAACCTACGCAGACACGGGGAGAACAGGCAAACTCCACTCAGAAACCCAGGACCTTCTTGCTGAGAGGCGAGAGTGCTAACCACTCAGCCATCGTGCCACCCAATGTAATGTAGCCAGTGTAGTCTGAAAGCTGTAAATATTAACGTAAATATAAGTTTCTTCAGTAAGTAAGTTTTTCAAGTTTATTTGTATGGCGCCTTTCACAGACCAAAATCACAAAGCGCTTCACATTTAAAACATCAATAATACACATACAGTAAGACCGTTACTAATATTTAACTTAGTACTCTTGCTTTAAGTACCTGTTTAACATGTTTTTACCCAGACTGAAAATGATTTTTGCGTGGTGAAAAGAGGAAGGATAGCTTTGCATAAATGTGTCCAGTCCATCTTACTTTTCTCAGTAGATCCTCTTCTGTCAGACCAAATATGTTGATCGTGAATGCTGAGATTATCGTTATCATGGAGTAAATGTCTTATGTTGATACCTGTGTGAGTTTAATATACTAAAAAACAGGCCTTTATAAGCTTTAGTTTCTGCCAATTCCTTTTTCATAGCTAATTTTTTATCTTGTCTCCAAGTGTCTGAAGCTATCAGAATTGTCCAAAATGTCTGAAATACTGAAATAAAAAAAGTAAAGTACAAAAAATATAAAAACCTGAATCTCCCACCAGCTCTGAGTGGTGATTGTTGACATCCATTACTGTGCGACTCTGCTGACCTTCTCTGAAACCAGAATACACAATACTGTACGGTGTAATTAGACCGTGTGGATGATTAAACATAATTGTATTTATGTTTAGCCCGACTCATCAAAAGCCAAGACCAATTATCGTGTTAATCCAGTGTCTGGCCTTTACTTCTGGGGCTTATCTATTGTCTGGACTCGTCAATATGTTCACCTCCAGCTTTAGCTAATACACTTTAAGGCAGCAATTGTCGCAAGAACAATAGAAATCTTAATGAAAATCAGGTCTTCTCATCAACTTAAAACAATGTCTCCAGAAAATCCATATTTGTTTTACCAGGACTATGAACCAGGACAACAGGATCATTTCACTCTGACACACCTGCTGTCCTGAAGAAGTCCGACTGCAGATGGCGCTGTCCTCATGCTTCTATCACTTTGACAGCGCCTAAACCGGGGAAACCAGGTCTAAAACTTCCTGCTAAGGGAAAAATAAAGATAACCCTTGAGATTAGCCCCCACTTATTATCAGCTAATCAAGTGCTAGTTAGTGTACCCTAACCCTAACGCTAACCATGACCCCAACCCACATGGGAAAGAGTCAGATAGTAGTTATCTGACTCAGTTAAATGTTGAATAAAGCCAGGTAGTATGGAGGGGTGTCAGTTAGAGCTGCACCCAGTCCACAGAGCACCAGCCCCTCACTGATCCTCCTGCAGGTGGTGAGTCCACAGGAACTGAGATCAAAGTGGGGTTAAGTGTCTTGCCCAAGGACACAACAACAGCAGTCATCAGTGGGAGTCAGTGGAGAAGGTCCCGTGGTGGGCTCGAACCTACAACCTTTGGGCCCAAAGGCCAATGCTCTACCAACTGAGCTACTGTAGCCCAGTATACTAAATACAAATTAAGAGCTAATTAACCATAAAATATGCACTAATTGGTACTTAATTAGCTGTTAATTAGTTAGGGCTAAACTAAAGAG